>JAVIWB010001411.1:0-21865 GCA_031893035.1 Dermolepida albohirtum | reverse complement strand
TGTTTGCAAAACAGTTACATTATATACAACACATTTACATGTGTGAATGTAATGTAAGTATTCTAGGCCGCGATGTATTAAATTTCAAAAAATGTATTAAAACCAAAACGAATGAAATAACTTTGGATTCGCAGCTGGTAAATTGACTTCTTTATAACATCGTCCATTTTAGTTATATTCTTCATATGTACACCTTTGTTCTTTTGCAGGGAGTATTTGTAAGAAATGTGGAACAAGCACAAAACGTTTTTTTTTCACAATTTAAAAAAAAATCTTTGTTTCTTTTTAAATATATTTCTCGCATTCTGTTTAATACGGTCTATTCAAAATCGTGGAACTGGAATTTCACCGTCAATCGTTGATGAAGTCTTAGAGAATATTATACATGAAATCCGTGAAAGGGAATACAATATAATTACTTTTGGTATCAGAGAGGATGACTCTAAATCTCAACGTGAGACAAAAGATTATGTCTTCGTTAAAAGCATATTAGAACATTTTCAACATATGATTAATTTTCGATATCTCGACTGAGAAGAATAACACTTATTCGTTAGACAGCATGTCCTACTAACGTTAGGTGTGACTGTCTTCAACAGGTTAAGGATGAGGTGAAAAATGTTCGAAACTTGTTGAATGAGTGCGGAATTCAAGTGTTCGTATATATAGCAAGACCATCATATCCTTAGAAAAATCTGCGACACTTTCGGTATTACTCGTACTCGTCGCCAGTGTGTCGCTCGCTTCGGTGATTAGGTACATTCCCAACAGAAAGGCGCGGTTTTATTTTGTACTACGCGACGCCAAGAATAAGAATTTAGAAAATTTTTATTTATTAATATATGTTATACTGGTCCAAATGGAATGTAAATTATTAATTAATGAGGCTGCTAAGTGTTATTTAATAGTGTTCTATTGAGGATGTACTATGAAAGTAAATCTTAATATGATTAGGTAGATAATGTAATTACAAAATTTTTTAATAATACCCAGTAATTAGAAGCAAATAGCTTTATTTCAAAATGATTACATAATAAATTACATAATAAAACACATTCACAAAGCAATGATTACTAAGTTATTCTGAATCATCGCTGAAACCAAAATCACTGTCAGATGTATCAGCACCCACGTTTATAATTAGTGACTCCGTAAGAACATCCATAAAAACTTCATTTTGTTTATATTCATCTTCGACTCTCTACACGTGAGTGCAAAGTTTGTTCCAGTCATTTACTGTAATGCTTTTACATTTTTCTTCCGCTAGCCTTTTAGCGTCCTCTAATTTAAATGTGACATTTTGTGATGCCACAAAATTTTTCACAGTCGCCCAAATCATTTCGATTGGATTTAGTTCAGGGTGATACGGAGGCAATCGTAAAGTTGTATGACCGTGTGCCTCCAAAATTGCGTCTATTTTATATCGTAAGTGTTGTTGTTTATTATATTTTATTAACATATATAACTGGGCTTTCGTCATATCAGATGTACAGGCAATACCTTTTTCGGTCAACCAGTGTAACATTTTTTGCTTGTTTGCATTAGAATTAGGCGCTGGATTTATCTGAACATTGTGGTATGGAGCATTGTCAATAACTAGTACTGAATTTTTTGGTAAATTTGGTATTAGTTTTTGGTAATTTTCGAAATTCATTTCGTGATGGTAATCACCGGATTTTGTTCCGGATTTAAAAAGTAACAAAGCGTTTTCTACAAATCCATGGTTCTCACCTCCAGCGTGCAACATAATTAAACGCTGGCCCTTGGAGATTGTCGAAAATAACCCATTTTTGACTTGTCTGTCCAACTTTTCGATTTTATATGGCCGCTATGAATATAGGATTCATCCATATAAATAGTTGGACGATTTTGCCGTCGATATACATCTATTTTTCGTAAAAAATTTGTACGAATGTTTCTGATATCTGGTTTTTCTTGTAATATCTTGCGATTGTTTTGTGTAGCACAGAATCTAAAACCAAGCTTCTTTATAATTTTTCTTAAGGATTCTCGGCCGCCCGGAAAATTTATATCTTCTTTAAGTTTTTGTAGTAAATTTTTAATAGTAATCCGCTGATTATTTGTCTTGTGGAAATTATAAATAATATGTTTTATTTGGTATAGGTCAATGTCGTCTATTGAATCCATTACTAAACATTTCCTCGATCTTTTCTTTTTTGGCGATTTGAAAACTGGTAGTTGTTCTGTGTTCTCTTTCTCATTTCGTTCTGGTTCTGCTTGATATTCGTTCCCCTCTTTTAAAATATTATAGACAGAAGCTCTTGAAACACCAGTTGCTCTTGCTACGTATTCCTTTAATTCGCTTTTTGTACAATTTCTTATGTCTGTTTCGTTATCTGAAATTGTCTTTAAAAACTTAAAAAAAATTAAACACGACTTCACGGGTTTGTGAATGCAGTCCTTTTCCACCTCCTAAGTTGGACATTATTAGTTATAATAAATAAAACAAATAATAACCAATTATAATGCAAGACCTCAATTACTCACTTTGACTAACCGTAACTTAACAACTTAACCACGCAACGATCATAAGCACACTGAGGACACAAACAGCTTATCGATGACTCGGAGTGTACCACCCGGCACGCCTACGATGCGCAGTAGATTTTTGTCCAAGGATATGATGGTCGTGCTGTACTTTGATCAAATTCGGGGGGGGGGGGGGGGGCTGTGAAATAAAATTAATGACTTTTATACGACGGCTTCGGCGTCATCGATCGACTTCCTGACATGGTACTCTGATACCATGCGGTTCTATGTAGATCCGAATTGTTCCTCCTTCTTATTCTGTTATTAGGTCACATAAAAGAGTCACATAGGAGTGTCTTCATATCGACTGAAGAATAACTTGATTTTTCTTACGTTGAATTTGTTAGCTGCAGGTGTCTTCTTAGTTTTCACGTACTTCATATGTATTGTACGAGGGTAGCCGTTTATATTTCGGAAATAGCAAACAAAAAAAATTTTTGTTATCGAAAATAGTCTTATTACTTTTCAAAATATTCTCCTTAAAAATAAATACACTTTTGCATTCGTTTAGACCAATCTGAAAAGCATTGCTGCCATTGTGAAGGCAGTATCTCCAAAATATGAGTTTTGAATGCCTCAACTGCCTCTTCTGACGAAGTTTATTCTTCACGTGTGGGAACAAAAAGAAATCACAGAGTGCTAGACCAGGGCTGTACTGCGGATGGCTCATCAATACAATGTTTTGCCCGGTCGAATATTCAACTGTTTAAACCGACCTGTGAGAGCTCACATTGTTATGGTGGAGAATGATCTGTCGTTTTCGGATTGTTTCCTTGTTTCTTCGAAAACTTTTGGCAAACAAATAGTTGTGTACCATTCGAAATTGACCGTTCTACAACTTCCTAAAGGCACGGTTGCAACGTGACCAGTTTTTCCGAAAAACAGGCGACTATTTGTTTTGATGTGCTTCGAGCGCGAATAAGTTTTGTTGGTTTTGGCTCATCTTGGAATACCCACACAGTTGACTGCTATTTACTATCGGGCTCATACGTATAGATCCAAGATTCATCACCTGTGACGACTTTATAAATGTTCTTTGAAGCACCATCATTGTGTTTTTTGTGAACATAGCTTCTTAACTGCTAAATGTTTTTGCGGGATGTTATGCACGCTGTTGTTACTAATACACATGGTATGTCACATGATGATCTTGCATTATCAATTCAGACATTGCATTAATGTTTTCCGACACAACAACATTTGAAGGACGACCTTCGCGAAATTCATCGTCCAAAGAATGCCGTCCAAGTTTGAGTTCACTATACCAACGATATACTCCAGTTTTCGATGGTGCTTCATCATCATATAAAGAATTCAGTTCGTCGATGCATTCTTATTGAGATAATTCACGCCGAAAGTTATGAAAAATAATTGCACAAAAATGTTTGTGAGTTAATTCCATTTTTTCACTGACATAAAATTTAAAAAAGTTAAGTTACTGTCAACAATAGAAATAGCGACCGGATAATAAAACTGTCTACGTAAATATATTGTCAAAAATGACAAACTTCACAATGCAATCATCAAATCGGAGGCAACACTAACAGCGTGGACGATTATGGAAGAATACTCAAACGTTGATATAATTAGTAAAATCTATATATATTTATCTTAAACGGTTTACACATGAAATTATCAGAAATATTAAATTAAAATATCATTGTCATACATACTGTAAGAGATATCATGATCCATCGTTGAGTTTCGATGGTTTTGGGATTTCATTAAACGTCAAATCTTGGAAGCCTTTTGTACTTATTTACTTAACATACACCTTTATTTAGAAAATGAAAGTTAGATAATTAACAATAATTGCC
The DNA here is from genome assembly GCA_031893035.1 of Dermolepida albohirtum. Classification (NCBI taxonomy): domain Eukaryota; kingdom Metazoa; phylum Arthropoda; class Insecta; order Coleoptera; family Scarabaeidae; genus Dermolepida; species Dermolepida albohirtum. The sequence goes on along the minus strand of JAVIWB010001411.1, from coordinate 17,498 downwards.
CTAGAATCCGGTGCTCCGTCTGTGGCACTACACCGGATGTAACCTAACCTTAATCTTTAGTTACTACAAAGCTAACTATCTAAACCTAAACTAGTCTTATCTAAAGCTCTAAATGGGGCCTAGCTCGCGTCCTACTTAAATATTTTTCACAATTCCGCTCCTACCCTGCGGAAGTAGTCCGCTCCTTATAAATCTCATTCACTAAAATGTCCAATATTCTGGCATACACATCCCTTCAGCTCGAGAGACCGATGAATCGTTCTGCACCGTCGTCTTGTTTCCGCTCTCCAGTCCTGGCCTTCCTCTTCCCGGTGGAATCTCTCCGCCGCCTCTCCTCCTTTTGGGCCCCTGTAACAACAGAGAACCCGGTAGCTTCTCCACTCAATACGTTCATTCGGACATTCATTCCGTAGATCTACAAATGCTCACCTTGTATACGTCGCGCAAGTGTTTGAGTGTGTTAGTGTGTCGCTCGTACTCGTGTTTGTGCAGTGTGTATCTGTATTGTAGATGTGTGTGCGGCTCCCGCGCGCGCGCGTGTGTGTGTTTGTACTTAACATACAGAATAGTTTTTCACAGGATCCCAAAGAGTCTAATGTGTATGATATGAAAGGGAGAAGCCGAATTACTGGATGCTTAACTTCTGACAGTTCGTAGCGAATCGTGGATGGTTTTACAAAATATTTCAAGAATGTCTTCGCCAGCCTGTTTTCGATTAGAGATTGCAGATACGTTCTGGTCTATTTAAAATTTTTCAGTTGGTCTTAAAATCCATTACTTTTTATAATCATTCATTCGTATCTTAAAATCTGGATGTTCTAGTAACCCACCGTTCAGTTGCTATTCTTTCTAATTTTGCCAAAATCTTCGCAAAAACGATGCATCTATTCTATTTATCCTTTAATTAAACCATATCAATTTACTCGTCAGCATGATTTCGTTAATAATCGTTCGCTCACGGTTACTTTGTGCCATTTCACTCAACTTATTGCTAACGCTTTAGATTCTAGAAAATAAATGGATATTTTATATACAGACTTCTCAAAGGCTTTCGATCGTCTAGATCAGTGATTTTCAACCTTTTTTTCGTCACTGTACACTTTTAATAATTTAAACACTTGGCGACACACAATAAGAATAATTTAAAAGAATTTTATTTGGTTTATTGATTGATGTACCTATAAGTAGACGTATCTATTTTGTATATATATATATTATCAAAACCTTTCTACCCGCAGGTGTAAGGGTGTAAGGTGTATTATACTTCAGTTTAAACATGTACAAATTTTCTCCATTTTTTCTTGTCTTTGGCAGTTTTCTTTGCTTCGCCCTATGTCACATTTTTTTCCTTGAGAGTCGCCGCTACCTCATCGTTCCACATTTTTTTTTGCCGTCCTCTTCCTCTTCTATTTTGTACTTTTGCCTCCCATACCTGCTTCACTTGCCTACCATCGCCCATTCTGCACAAATATCCGAACCATTTCAATTGGTTTCTTTTTATTACGGTGTTTATTGGACCTACAGTTCTTCTCTGACCTTATCATTTCTTACTCTGTCTATTTTGTAAAATTAGCATAATAAATAAAGGATAATAATTTTCAATGAAAAATAAAATGAAAATTGCATTACGCAGTAAACAAAAAATATTTATTTAATATTAAATAATAGAAGAGTACCTTCACTATGGGTCACGATCATATTCCTTCTTTTTTGGTGAAGGATTGTGCTTATGTCCTTGTCAGGCTCTTATGTTTGCTTTTTAATCTCTCGTTGAACAAGGCTTACATTTGTTCATAAAAAAGACGACATCGGTTTAATTGAAAATTACGGACCAATTGCAACAATTAATATATTTGCCAAGGTTTTTGAAAAATGTCTCTAGCGTTGCATACATATATTCAAAACTTAAACTTCTCATCTCAGTTGATCAACATGGTTTCGTCAGCAAGCGTTCACTTGTAACTAATTTAACTGTTCTTACTCAGTACCTTTGCAAACAATTGGATGACAGTGCTCAGGCGGACGTCATTTACCGATTTAACCAAGGCTTTTGATCGTATTGATCATCGAATACACACGACAAATTAAATTTAATGGGAAATTTGAGATTGGGGTTTTTCGATAACTACATTTTTATTTGGGCGTAAAAATAATAATACTACTCTTATTTCGTGATCTAGATTTAAAAGTCTGGATCTTTTTTTCGTTTTTATGATGGTCATACCCGAAAATCTGAATTCGCACAAATGAGATGTGGAAAATTGTAATGTCACACTTAAAGATTTTTATGATATTGATATATTAATTGGTTCTTCTGAATGTTTTGAAATTAAATCTCGGTTATTACACCCCGAAATTAGTTCTTCCTCTTCTTTCATAGTTATTCATACATCGACGTGTCGTTTATCAAAAATTTTTTTATTCTTAAGTTTAGAAAGTAATGAACAATTTTTTGCTCTAGTATACTCAAATGATTAATAACTGACTCAAACTTTTCTAAACTATGTACCTTCTTGTGGTTTATTCTTCCATAAAGTATTTTCTTTTCCAAATCTCAACTATTTATCGGTTAAGTTCAAAATATTTCCTTTCGGTCCTTACATACATTTATGTTATCTAAAATAAAGAAAATATCGGATAAGTAAGCTAGTTTAGCACACCATATTTTGTCATCCAATAAATCAACACAATCATTATCTTGTTAAAAAAATTTCTTTATTTCTTTTTTTAATTCAAGCACACAGGAAAAAACTTTCCCTCTGGACAACCACCTAACTTCCGTATGAGGTAACAATGATTCGTATTTATACTCCAGAGCCTGCTATAATTGACTAAATAGACGATGTTTTAATGATCTCGATTTTATATAATTAGTCATTTTAACACATCGTTCCAGCATTATTTTCAATTCTGATGGAAATTGTTTTATGATGAGTATTTTCTGATGTAAAAAATAATGGGGAACATATATCTGCACTATGTTCCCTTACATGTGCTATATATACTTTTATAGATGTAGTCATAGACGAAGCATCATCTGTGCGAATGCCAATGCACTAATTCCACGAAAAATAAATTTCTTTTAAATACGAATTAATTTCATTGAAAATATGTCTTCCTGTTGTGAAATCAGATAATTCACAACATAAAAATTGATTAATTATATCATTTTCGTAAATGATTCGAGTGAATATAGTTAAGAGGCTTTCCCCGTAATATCAATTGTTTCGTCGATTCATAGAGTAAAATTTGAATTTGCACGAGTTTTAACAGTATTTTCATCGGTATTTCGGGACGTCTAATTTTGCGATGAATTGTGTCTTTCGAAAGTGATATTTTACAAATATCAATTTCTGCTCATTATCCAATCGTTCTTTTTACAATTTTACGACAAATAGGTAATATAATTCCAATTGATTGAGCCACTTTATGAGAAGCTAACATATATGAACTTTTTCAGACACACTAAATTGCTTTTCAGGAACATTTACTTGATATTGGATCTCCCAGATAATGACTTTTGAAAGTAGCTTCTGTCTTTTGATGCAAGCGAAAGGTGATTAGTGACCAAGTGACGTCAGAGCTTACTCGGAACTATAGCATTGTATGACAATTTACAACCATATACCACACAATCGGGAATAGTTCGATTATTTTCCTTTGTAGATGTAAAGTCAACTTTTAAGAAGTCGTTATTATACATTTTTGGGCGAAAGAAACATCTTTACTTGTACTGAACTCAGGCTTGTTAGCCTGACCGCTAATATCATCGTTATTGTCGTTAAGTTTCATTTTTTTAATCCATTGAACCATTTTAGGAGATTCTTTTAAAATAAAAATAATTTTGTCAATAAATTATTAAAAACGCCATATCGTACATTGCATTTGAATCCGTCTTAATCAAGTTTGACAATACAATATTGTGGTATTGTACGTGTGAAAGCGAATATATAAGTTATAAACTAAACCTATAAGCACATCAAGCGGGCGACTAGTAGACTGATATATAACCTCGTTTGGATTAAACTCGGGGCAGTTCGAAACTGTAATAGTCTTATGCATTCATTCAGCGCTAGGAAAGGAAAACCGATAATACTATTGTTTTGGGTTGGCAACTAAGTACTTTCGGTTTTTACTGATGGAGAGCATTGCTTTATTTTTTTGTATAACGCATGTTAGTGCTGTACTTTACCGTTTGTGGCGTGATACTAGTCACATTGACGTAAATTCAGAAGCAAGTAGTGCGTGATTTTTATTAAAGCTATTAGTTGTGGGTTAATTTTAAATGGAGTGCAGAAACGAACATATTTTACGACATATTTTACTATTTTATTTCCGTAAAGGAAAGAAAGCTGCTGCGGCTTACAAAAAGATATGTGAAGTTTATGATGCTAATTGCTTAACAGAGCGGTATAAAAAATTCCGTTCTGGAGATTTTTCCCTCAAAGGTGAGCAACGTTCTGGTCGGCCTACTGAAGTTGATGATGACCAAATCAAAGTCATAATTGAAGAGGATCGTCATATAACTGTTCGAGAGGTTGCGGAGAGGCTACATGTATCGCACACAACAATTGAAAAACATTTAACCATCTTGGTCTAGTTAAGAAGCTTGATATTTGGGTACCTCACGAATTGAAAGAAATTCATTTAACACAAAGAATCAACTTTTGCGATATGCACCTTAGACGAAATGAAACCGACCCTTTCTTAAAAAGAATCATCACTGGTGATGAAAAATGGGTCCTGTACAGTAACATAGTTCGAAAACGATCATGGAGCAAACACGATAAACCAGCTCAAACCACATTGAAAGCTGAATTGCATCCGAAAAAGATCATGCTGTCAGTTTGGTGGGATTACAAAGGTGTCGTGTTTTTTGAGCTGCTTCCAAGGAACCAAACGATCAATTCTGATGTTTACTGTCAATAATTAATAAAACTGGATGAAGCAATCAAAGAAAAACGGTCAGAATTGTCAAATCGGAAAGGTGTAGTTTTCCACCAAGATAATGCAAGGCCTCACACATCTTTGGCAACTCGTGGGAAACTATTGGAGCTTGGCTGGGAAGTGATGCCACATCCCCCATACAGCCCTGATCTAGCACCATCTGATTACCATTTATTTCGAAGTTTGCAGAATTCTCTGAATGGTAAAACTTTCACAAATGACGATGACCTTCACTCGCACCTGGTTCAGTTTTTTGCTGATAAGGACCAGAAATTTTATGAGCGCGGAATCATGCAGCAGAAAGAAAGATGGCAGAAGGTCATTGAGCAAAATGGAAAATATATAATTGATTAAAAACTATTCTTTGTTTAAAAAAAAGTGTTTTTTTTTATACTACAAAACCGAAAGTACTTATTTGCCAACCCATTACTTATCTGAGGTCCTTTATGTATGAGTATTTTGCATCTCGTAAAATGTCCTGTTCAAATGATCAATTAAAATACTTTTACTGAATGTAGTGTTAATTTATAAAGAATGTTAAAAAAATAAATAATTTTCATTTCCGGAGGAGCCACTGCCTGGCAGTGGCGGATCACTTCAAGAATTTTGCGACACATTAAAATGTCGCAGCACAGTGGTTGAGAATCACTGGTCTAGATTATTAATGTTTCCTTTGAAACTTCATAATTTCAGTTTCAATGACTCTTTAATTGTTCTTTCAGTCTTATTTATTCCAATGTTTACAGTAAGCGTTTTACAATGGGTACTCATCTACTGATAATATTGGTACTGGGGTACCACACATTTATTATTATACTATATTATTTCAAATTTTGTGTATACATTGAAAGTATCATTCCTCATTGCATTATGTAGAAGCTACCGAGCAGTCCATAGCTTCTGCATAATGCAACGGTTTATCACGTTACGCGAATATCGTCTAAATATTAATTATTATTTCATTAAAAATTAAAAACATTTTTAAAAAATTTCGTATATGAACGACAACCGAAAGAAGTAAATTCCATATCAAACGTCTAAAATTGGTTATGCATACTCTCTAATGATGAATTCAAAGGTATATATTTAAAAGTTCTTCAATTCAATACAATTAAGCCACACATAAGTTAGCAAAATGTTGTAAATATTTGTAATTGTTTAGAATTAAGGTATTGTAACCCTATACATGGAACATATGAATCTAAAAAATACATGATTAGAATCAATTCATAAAAATGATAATAGTATGTCACTGTCATAAGTAGAAGATAATCGTAAAATCAACCAATATAGGAAGTTATTTATTTAGAAACCATTTAAGGAAGGTATTGTTATTAAAACGAATTGATTTTAATGAAGTAAATTAAGAAAAAGTTAAAGGTAACTTAAAGTAAACAAACGAGGTGTCAGTTGTATAAGTAATATAGTTATTTCGTGAAATTTTTCAAAATCCACATTTTCTATAGCAATAGTAAAATTTAGAAGGGAAATATTAAAGTATAATGCTTAAATATAGAGTATTTTAAAAATTCAAATTGAATTTTGACAGTAAAAAGTTGGAGTTTCTAAGTATTTTAATGGAAATATTTAAAACATGAAAGAACATGAAAAAGAAATTAATCATTTGGGTATTTATGAACGAATATTTTTGGCTTTATTTTTGAATTACCAGGGAAGTTGTTTAGATTTCTTTTTTCTTTTGTCTTGGCGTACATATATATATATATATATATATATATATATATATATATAGAGAGAGAGAGAGAGAGAAAATAATAAACAAAAGAAGTAATTACTAACAAAGCTAAAGGTTACAAGTGACATTGACAAAGGTCAAAATAGGCATATACCACTTACCATAAATAAATGCATAAAAGAAATTAAATATTTTAAAACAGTGTTGATAAGTCAACATAAAACAATTTCCAGTGAATATAAAAATTATTTAAAAAAGTACAACTTAAAAAAAATAGTGAAAGGACACATATAGGCAATATATGCATCTGTAAACGCTGCATATTGACAAAGCATATGGCAGAAGGGGGGAAGATTTATGACGGCCACATCTAGGATGAGGATAAACAACCAGTAAGAAGAGAAACATGAAGTTCTAATGACGTTAAAGATAAGTTTATCATTATATTATAGTTTTAGTTGATTTTGTGAGTTATTTAGGATTTACATAGTATGCATTTTTTTAGAACATAATTTCAAAATATTGATTTATTTGTCAATAGTCATGTAGTATGACGTGGTTTATTTGTTTATAATTATAATATACCATACAGTTTTTTAAAAGTAATTTGTTATATTTTGTAATAGATATATTAATACAATTTGAAAATGAATACAAGTTTAATTCTGGAGTTTGTTAATATTATCAATTTTCTAAATCAACGAGTCAAATAAAAAAGTTTTTTTGTAAAGATAAGGAATATGTATCATAAATAATAATATTTGAGTGTTTAGTAAACTATATACAATAACAGAAAAAGAAAGGATTTTATTTCTGTTGGAATGCAAGCAGACATATCAAGATTCGCACGATACCTAAGCCCGAGACAGAACTCATAATCTAACAAACAAACACATATACATATAGGTAGTAAAGAAGAAAACATTCTTTTTTTGATTTATACACAGTTAAACAAATTAATATCTCACATATTACACATGGCAAGCCAAAGTGAGGCTTATTTATAAATAAACATTTTAACAATTATAACTAGAGCACGGAATTATATGCATTAAAAACCCTGAAAATATGCTCATATATATGCACAATATTTTGTTATATTATGCAACAGTTGTTACGGTTTAATTTTCATTTAGAACATATTTCGGCGTATTGTATATTTATTTATTTATTAAAATAACCCTGCCGTTTTTTATAGAAGGGACGCCTATGGCCATTGATGAAGGTTATGTGGGAAACACATATTTAAGATATCGTATTCATTTTAAAGTTTTAAAATCGTTTTAAATAAATATACTTCAGCGTACGTTTACATCGACCTTGATTTTGTTTATATCTAAGAATCGCTTTTTATGGCGACCAGGTGTACATATCGCGAGTGCAAAACATTCCCCCCCCTCGTTCGTCTTACTCGCCCTGGTCCGATATAATATATCTATAACGATAGCATTTGAAAATTAACTTCGTAGAAGGGTGGACGTCGAAATTGACTTCGTTCTTTTTTTTGATCAAATGTGAGTCTCATTCGTGAGCTAATTCACCTTTAATGTGTAAATCGTCTTAAGAGCCCGTTACCATCCACAGGGCTTCTTTTATGCCGGGTTCTCTAGTGACGTCTTACTCATCAAAGCACCGGCGATAGGCACGTCCATCCCCTCGAATTTGGAAAATCCGGATTCCAGTAGTGGATTTCGAACTCCTCCGGGAACTCGCACTTCAGCTTGGGAGCGATAAGTAGCCCCTTAAATATCTTTTTTTTGGTTTTACCACGATTTGATTAATTAAAATTGAGAGAATTAAATATCCGTGGAAAATGTTGATTAACACTCTAGTGTAGGTGATGTTTTTTTTAATTAAGGGAATTTGATTTTGGTGGGATATGTTAATTTGATGATCTAAATTTAAGTAAATTTATGTAAAAAAGTCAACTTGTTTTTGGAGGTATGCATATAAGCGCCGTCTGTAACCTATATATATATATATATATATATATATATATATATATCGGGGAGGCTCCAATAGTTGTAGTATAAAAAAATACTTATCAATTTTAATAATTAATCAACATTTTCCACGGATATTTAATTCTCTCAATTTTAATTAATCAAATCGTGGTAAAACCAAAAAAAAGATATTTAAGGGGGTACTTATCGCTCCCAAGCTGAAGTGCGAGTTCCCGGAGGAGTTCGGAATCCACTACTGGAATCCGGATTTTCCAAATTCGAGGGGATGGACGTGCCTATCGCCGGTGCTTTGATGAGTAAGATGTCACTAGAGAACCCGGCATAAAAGAAGCCCTGTGGATGGTAACGGGCTCTTAAGACGATTTACACATTAAAGGTGAATTAGCTCACGAATGAGACTCACATTTGATCAAAAAAAAGAACGAAGTCAATTTCGACGTCCACCCTTCTACGAAGTTAATTTTCAAATGCTATCGTTATAGATATATTTTTCACGAAAAATAAAATACTCAAAACACTGGGTGTTGAAATTCTTACCGCCCACGTTGGGCGCCAAAATCTTGCTACGTGCAGATTGCACGCAAGCAAATTGTTGCGGGTCGCGAACGACCACTCGGAGGAGCTTGGGTAAATCTGGGCAACAACAGAAAAATGCCGGCTACTGTTGCGGAGGTCGGGGTTCGCAAGCTCAGGATTGAGCTAAGATGTAAAAAAAAGAAAGGGCGCCAAGAGCAAAATTATGGCTGGTGTTATTTCTATTTTCTCAAGGCCATATCTCTATTGGTCCTTGAGATGCTCTGTTTTTCCATCGTAATGTCGGGTACGTTGATTCAAACCCAGTGTGTGTAATTATTAACTACAAATTTATTATATATTTGAATACATTGTAAAAAGTTTTTTTATAAATTAAATAGATTAAACTGAAGAATAAAAGGTTGAAATTATATTCGTATTGATTTTTCAAAGTGTTAATTTAATTGTTAAAATTGATAAGTATTTTTTTATACTACAACTATTGGAGCCTCCCCGATATAAACTGCAGGCCATAAGTTTGGAATCAGTTCCAGTAAATTCATAAAAATTAAAATTTATCTATGTTACGTTCGTATTACTTTGATATAAGTACAAAGGATTATTCTTAAGTACATTATAAAGCTTTACATAAAAGATGTAGTTTTAAATGCATTAATAGTTGGAAAATAACCAGAGATTAAGGAAACTCTGCGTGCGGTATTATTTATTCGAGCAGGTAATATTTCTGCATAATGAACGATTACCTGTAATGGACAAATTTTATTGCAGACCCTTCCGCATAAACCTTTTGTAATTACATTTAGTTTTTATATTTATAAGTATTTATACATTTTGAAGTAATGAGAATATTTTAGTTGCTTCGTATCATTTAAAGTGTGTAGACACATAAAAGTGTGTAGAATCAGTAAACATCGTTTGATTATGGCGAAGAGAAAGCAGATATCGCTAGAAAAACGTGTAGAAATTATTAGTCATCATAATCGACGAGATTCTATACGGGATATCGCGAAAAGAATGAAGATATCGTACAAAGGTGTACAAAATACAATTAAAAGATACCAGTCTACTGGAGGGTATACGGACAGAAAACGATCAGGAAGACCAAAAATTACAACTCCTGCAGAAGATCAGACAATTATATTGACCTCGAAAAGAGATAGAAGATTAACGGCCTCGCAAATCCGCGGTGAGTTTAACAGGGAGCGTGAAACTCGGATCTCTTTAACCACAGTAAAAAGGCGGCTCAGAGCAGCTGGACTGATGGGACGTGTAGCAGTTCGCAAACCGCTTCTACGTCCGCAAAATAAAATAAAAAGGCTACAATGGGCTAAGTTACACAAAGATTGGACAATAGAACAGTGGGAAAAAGTACTTATGGACCGACGAATCAAAGTACGAGGTCTTCGGTTCCAGACGTCGGATATTTGTAAGAAGAACTGCTACGGAAAAAATGTTACCGCAATGTGTGGTGCCCACGGTAAAACATGGTGGCGGTTCTGTAATTGTTTGGGGATGTTTTTCTTCGGCTGGTGTAGGAGATCTGGTGAAAATCGACGGAGTTTTGAAAAAGAGGGTTACAGACAGATTCTCGAACACAACGCTGTGCCCTCCGGTCTGAGATTACTTGGAGAAAACTTTATATTCATGCAAGACAATGACCCAAAACATTCTTCTCATTTATGTAGAGGATATCTCCAACAACAGGAAGCTGACGGTGTTTTACAAAACATGGTTTGGCCGGCACAATCGCCAGACCTCAATCCAATACAGCTGTTGTGGGAAGAATTGGATAGAAAAGTGCGTGAAAGGTGTCCGACGTCCCAGACTCACATGTGGCAAGTTATACAAGATTCTTGGGCAAATATACCCAATGAAACCCTTACAAAATTAGTGTCTCGTTTACCGCGATTGTGTGCTGCCGTCATTAAAGCAAAAGGAGAGTATTTCGATGAAAAGTCCGTTTAGTTGATAATAAAAATAAGTGGATGTAAATAAATAAAATTTGCTTTTTTTCCTGCTTATTTTATAATAAAACGTTTTGGTATATTAATATTGTTTTATTTTTACAATGTTTGTTAAAGCCACTACAATATTTTCATTATATTCAGAAGTGATTCCTAACTTATGCAAGTGATTCCAAACTTATGGCCTGCAGTGTATATATATATATATATATGTATATATATATGTATATATATATATATATATGTATATATATATGTATATATATATGTATATATATATATATATATATATATATATATATATATATATATATATATATATATATATATATATATATATATATATATATATATATATATATACATATATATATATATATATATATATATGAGGTTACAGACGGCGCTTATATGTATACCTCCAAAAACAAGTTGACTTTTTTACCCGAGCTCCTCCGAGCGGTCGTTCGCGACCCACAACAATTTGCTTGCGTGCAATCTGCACGTAGCACAGTTTTTTTTAAATTATGCAACAATTATTTAAATATGCTCTGATTGTATTTAAAAAAAAATTGACGTACAAAAACACTTGATCAATAAGGTTGATATATAACCCCTTTTCCACAATTAACTATTTGTAAATTCTGTATACGCATTTCGACAACCAAGTTGTCATCATCAGCAGATAATTTCAAAGTGTCGCACCTGGTAAAACACGGCGAAAAAATTGTACGAAAAATACACTCCGTACGCGATCCGCACCGTTGAAAACCAAGATGTGCACATCTTGGTTTTCAAAATTTATTTAAACAAGTTGTTTGTATTACAAAAGATAAATTGATAAATTAATACAATATAAAGTACAAACTATAAAATATTACATTTTATTTTTTATAATATTGTAAATATTGACAATCATATATTTCTCTTAATTTTCCACAAGAAACGATTCTCTTCGATCAAATAACAAATTTTTATATATAGTTATAACTTATTATTATTATAACTTCTTTCTACATCAACAGAAGTGATTGGTGAAAACTTAGATTTGCATATAGTGGTGGCATCCATTGTTATAGAAGGCTCATAATTTCATAAGTTCATCAAACCCTGTATTTTCTGTTAATATGTCTTGCATCTTCGTTCTTATAGATTCACCAGTTTTACCTTTAACTTGGTTGACCTTATTTTTGAAATCTGTAATTAATTTCACAGAATCTGTAAGTTCCGCGCCCTGCCTCTCTAATGTAGTTAACGTTTCCGTAATAATGCTAAAATTCGCTTTGATAAATGCCAGTTGTTGATTTAATGTAGGAATATTTAAAATATTTTTACACTGCGGAATCATCAGAAAATTTTGACACTGACACTGCAATATCATTCAAATAATTTGCATAAAAAAATGCGACCTCTAGCCATGTACCCCACCTCGTAATTATTGGCTAAGGTGGCAAAGGAGTATTAGGTAAACTGTCTTTGTACATTTGTATTCGGAGGGGTGCTTTTACAAATATTTTCTTGACCGTATTGATTAAACAATTTACATCTGGATATTGGTTACGAATTTCTTCTGCTATTCTATTCACGCCATGGGATAAGCATGTGACATGTATCATTTTTGAATAAAGTACTTTGAATAAAATACTTCTACAGTTTCAGATTTGGTCATGTATGTAGCAACGTCTGACAACATCAATAAAATCTTTTCGGTAGGGATAGCATTGGGTAAATAGAAACTTGTTAATACTTCGTTTATAAGCTGTGACATAGTTACATTGTTGGATTTCTCTAATTGTTTCAGTATACCTATTAATAAATTGGCGATAAATCGGCCACAGGCGTCAGTTGTTTCGTCGACTATAAAATAAATGTAAATGTTACCAATTAACTCCCTAATTTCACTCATGGTTTTTTCGAAAACATTGTTTATATATTTTTTTCTAAAGGTGCTTTGATCTGGTACTGGTCTACCACAATACTTCTCGAAAACGCTTTAAAAGTTGGATTTTGTAATTTCATAAGCGGAATATTGGCACTAACAAAGGCTTCACATAAATCAAAATTGAATTCTTCTCTATTGTCATAGACTGATGCCGAAGAAATTGTGTCATTAAGCGTTAATTGTTTTGTATTTTTCATTTTCTTATTATATTTTGTATGCGATGCTGTAGCAATATGTAATTTGAAATTTCTTGTCACATGTAATCTATTAATTCAAAAACTGTTTTGGTACCAAATACAAATAAAAAATAATATAAAGTAAACTTACTGTTTTGCTGCAACATCGACAAACCACCTTGTTTAAATTGAAATAAAGTTCTGGCTAATCCTTTATCCATGTAGCTATCAAAGACTGTGTTGGTGGCATTATTACTTCGTTTTAAAAACAACGACTGACCCCTGACAAATCCAAAATGAAACTGAAAGACGACTGATGGCAGTGGGCTCGTAGTAAAACGTAGAGAAAATAGGGGAATCCCAGTTTTTGTCGATGCGATACTGGGCGGTTTGTAAAATGTAGCGGAACCCCAGTTCTCAAAATGCAGTGTGGGCAATATTTGCTTTATTTAATTTAACAAAAAATTTAAATTATACAAATATGCACGTATATGCATTTTATTCTGATTTATGCATCAATTTCTGAAAATATGCCGAATATGCAAAATGAAAATCGGTTCCTTACATTTGCTTTTGTTTAATTCGTGTAGATATGAGAAAAATTTCTTGGCATATCGATATTATAGAAAATGCAAATGCATATAATTCCTTGCTCTATTTATAACATACACACACTCAATACATGTTCAAAACAATTGGCGATCCAATGTGGAGTTTGAGAAAATATCATATCATAATCACTTTCATAAACACATACTTTCTCGTAACAAACGGCAAGCCAACGTGAGGCTTAGTTGTACTTATTTAGCTACAAACAAATTCATAACATTTGGCATTACAGGGCACACCTAATTCATAACAATATATATACATATACAAATTTATTATATTTAAGTAATTTTTAAATAAATACATACTGTTATAGCTACAAGAGTATTCATTTCCTTTTATTAATAAATTTTATAACAATATGTATATATTTACAATTTATGCTACTGTTATTAAAACCAAGAAACATTCAATTATATTTTATTTTATGTTATCGAAGAAGTTTTAAATTTGTTTCTTATACAAATATTTGTATAAGAAACAAATTTAAAACTTTATCAGAGAACACTGTGTCTCAAAGAGAAGATGATATTGCAAAAAATATATTACTCAATTTTCTGACAAAAAATCGACACTTAGAGTAGTTTTCTCTCGTCCTGGACGACGTAAAAATTATGAAGTGTATGAAGAGCTTCTTGACATTCATAACATTCACAGCACTACCAGTAGAGAAGATATTTAATTTAAAGGTGGCAAAAATATGTGTGGAATAATAAAGATGTCGTTGCTTGCGCACCAAAACCCGTGGTTCAAAATCACGGTGGCTGAAGACCATTAATCGTACATTGCATCATTCGTCAATAGTCTTTGTGTGAAAAATGCTTAGATATGATGAAAATTTTAAGCCAGTAATGTTATGTGTCCAAAAACTGAATGATCTGATGATAGGTGCTCAGAATTTACTAGTTTTCACATCAAGTCTTTATTTACCAAAGTTCTTATATCTGACACCATACAAATAATCCAAGCCGATTAGCCGACCTGATAAAAACTTGCCTTATTACGAACGGGTATCGGGTGTAGTCATGAGGTCTCTTCTCTCACCTGTTGCCGCTGTATACAATTTCATAACCTCTCTTAGATTTCTTGGCGAATCGTCGTCTGGATGGCTCACTAGAACATTCAGTTTACTGTCATTATCCTCCAAAAACAGAACGTCATCAACTCCTTAGTTCAAAATGCTTTCAGAGAGCAATTCTTCGTTCTAGACTGGAACATGCACGTCTTATATGTATACAAAAAAAGGGATTATAAAAATTATGATAATTACCAATACATTCGCATTTCATCATCATTTTCCTAAATGTATAAAATTATGAATCAAACAATTAATTATTGTAGCAAATGAACCTGATTTTTAATTTGTGAAACAGTTTTTGTGTTCATTCGTATTGTTTCGAGTGACCTCCAAATATATATACATATATGTATTTCCGGTAAAATATAGAGAAATTTTTAGGACTTATTGTGAACAAGAAATATCTGTTTTCGCGAACAATAGAATGAAATAGACTGTTCTGTGGCCGTAGTGCTAATTTTCATTTGTTTTGTCGGTTAGCAACTTTGCTCGATTTTAGTGATCGCTTATGTGATACGTTACTTTTTGTCTTTTGTAAAATTAAAAACTGAAATTAAATTTTCGTTACATACGGTTGTTAAATTTACGTAATTTAAATTTCCAATTTACTAAATTATTATTGCCGTTTTGTTATTATTAAGCAAGTGAAGGTTTAGAGAATATGGTTATTCTTCGGATTTAGTTAACATCAGCCCAATTGCTGTCCAACTCAATGGAAAGCCTTTTTTGTTTTAAATTTTACTATCTATAAAATAAAAATTATATTTTTCTTCACAATCATATTGAGCAAATTGAAGCAGATTTTCATTGTTTTCAGAAGCACAGGAGTGAGCAGCAAGAGGAACAGTAGGAGTAAATAGTGTCTGCAACAGGTGCAGAGTAGGAGTAACCAGCAGCAGCAACTGGGGCAATAGAAGTAAACAGCAGTAGTAGTAAGCAGCATCAAGGAAGTAGTGTGAGAACTATTATCTTTCCATTTGCCCAAAGGCATCCTACGAAGAATCAAATAATTACCTCAGACCTACATAATTTTAGGTAAACGAGGTAGATATATGTATTTTGATTTATTTAAGAAATAAATTAGAAAATCTTTCGAAATATATACGTGCAGGCAGGTGCTGCACAAAAATAAATGCAATTTTTTTCAATATTTGTTGCTTTTAGCATCAGGATTATTATTTAGCATAGGGTTTCACAATTAAGTACTGTTTTCCTATAATAATATCCTCGTGATGTAATTGTCATGTATGCAGTTGTTCTGTTTTAGATATATTTGACAACTCTTATGAACAATTGTTTGGATGTAACACTTTTTTAATCGAAGCAAAATCCAAGATTATATTTTCTTCATTACCAGGTTTAAAAATCCTTAATTTGCGTTTTTAAAAATAAACGCATTAAAAAAAATTAAAAACCTCTTTAACATTCCGTTAAATAAATTTCATATTTTGTCTGTCCCGTATGAGTAAACGTTATCTATCAATGATTTCTCGAATTTTATTTTGTTATATAACCATAACAATATTCATAACATTGATGTTAGAACATGATTCGCCGGAAGTATTTTTCTTTTCTTCTTATTATCACTCGAAGAGTGATGTTTAATTTGTCCACAATCATTGTCTAGAAATATCTGTATGTCATTTTGTTGTAGTTTATATTTAGTTGTATGTATATTGACTTTTATTTATTGAGAATTAATAAAAATCAAAAGTATACACTTGGTTAATATTCAAGTACTTATAAAAACTATTCTTATTATGATATAGCTGATTGATCATATCTCTTAAATGCTTTAGTGCCATTAGGTTACCAATCATTTTGATTTATAGTAGGTATTTCAACGTTTCGTTTCTGTAGCTTTCTTCCATTAATATATCAGGTTTCTCGACCTTCTTGTTTTCTTTAGCATTTAATATATAATATATTAATAATTAATTAATACTTAATATATAATATTGAACACAACACTAATTTTTTTCTAATAAATTCCTGAATTCCGCGGCAACGGGAGCACAGTGGGACTAACCAGCGGTAGCAACAGGAGCAAAATAGGAGTAGCAGCAGAGGCACAGGAGTGAGGAGCAACCGGAGTAGTAGGAGTAACCGGCGGCAGCAACAGGAGCAGGAGAAGTAAACAGTGGCAGTAACAAGAGCACTAGTAGTAAGTACCAGCAAGGCAGTAATGTGGGAACTGTAAATTTCCTATTTATCCAATATTATCCTACAGTTATATATTTAGAATGAGTAATGCATTTGTAATCCAAATAATCATTAAGTTATATATTTAAAGTTACTAATGTATTTGTAATCTTATCCATATTCATTAACTGAACAAAATATTTATATGTATATATATTTTAAATCAATACAAATAGCGATACTCATATGAAAACTTATAAATATGTGAAATATTAGATTTTAAGCATTCATTGTTTTGTTCCATACTTATGTATTAAAGTAGACAATAGTGAATCGAAATAAAATACTTTTTAAAAACTCAAATCGTTTTACTAAGTATTTAAGTGGTGCAATCAGTAATATCTTCTTAACAAACTTTGAAAAAGATTTGGTTCGTTTCAACTATT
>JAVIWB010001410.1:0-215517 GCA_031893035.1 Dermolepida albohirtum | reverse complement strand
AAAGAGTGAGGGAAGCAGTTTGAAGAGAAATGTTTGGAGGCAAATGGAAGAAGGATGGTCACTCGATCATGACAATGCTCCTCTCCCCATATGTTGGTTGTTGTGCAAACATGGCTTGCAGAAAAAACATTCCAGCTCCTGCAGCTGCCCACCACCGGATTTAGCGCCATTGGATTTCTGGCCTTCCTCAAAAGTCAAATAGCTTTAAATAACTGTTTTGACACCGTAGAAGACATCAAAACCAATGTGATGAGTGGTTTGCAAGCACCACCAGTGACTTTCATCTTATTATATGGGAGGAGCGTGTAGTAGTGTGTGTGTTCAGACGCGCCTTCCCAAGGCGATTAAGTGATTGTGCACCTACTGTTGTATTAATAAAGAGTTAAACAAATTTCTGGGTTCAAACTTCACCGTTCTTTTTTAGACCGGTAAAATTAGTGTTATCCACTCATTAAATTTAGTAGCGTCAAAATATTTTAAGTTTGAATTTAAATGGCACATGTTAAGGTTTACAAAATTCAGGAATTGCATCATCTTTAAGGTATAATATAAATTTATCTTACATTGAAATTGCCGTTTGATTTTTAAAACATTAGGTAATTTAGTTTTTAAGTTTATTGTCATTTTACTGTTTCTATTAATAATTTATATAACAGATGACACTTGCAATAATAGAAACAGTAAAATGACAATAAACTTAAAAACTAAATTACCTAATGTTTTTAAAAAATGAAACAGGCAATTTCAATGTAAGTAAAGTTATATTATACCTTAAAGATGATGCAATTCCTGAATTTTGTAAACCTTGACATGTGCCATTTAAATTCAAACTTAAAATATTTTGACGCTTACTAAATTTAATCAGTGGATAACACTAATTTTACCAGTATTAAAAAAGAACGGTGAAGTTTCTGAACTCAACAGTTCCCGGAATTTTGTTTTAACTCTTTATTAATACAACATAGGTGCACAATCACTTAATCGCCTTCAAAGTAGGCGCCGTCTGAACACACACACTTGCTCCACCGCTCCTGCCATTGTTGGAAACAACGATGAAAGTCCTGTTGTGGTATCTTCCGAAGTTCAGCCGTCGCGTTGGTTTTGATGTCTTCTACGGTGTCAAAACGGTTACCTTTGAGGCCCTTTTTGAGCTTGAGGAAGAGCCAGAAATCCAATGGCGCTAAATCCGGTGAGTAGGGAGGCTGCTGCAGGACTGGAACGTTTTTTTCTGCAAGCCATGTTTGCACAACAACCGACGTGTGGTAGGTAGACATTGTCATGATGGAGTGACCATCCTTCTTGCCATTTGCCTGGACGTTTTCTTCGAACTGCTTCCCTCACTCTTTTAAAAACTTGCACGTAAAAAGGACCGTTAACCGTTTGTCCAGCTGGTACAAATTCATGGTGCACCACACCTTCGTTGTCGAAAAACGCAATGAGCATCACTTTTGTTTTCGATTTGACATGACGTGATTTCTTTGGTCGAGGAGAGGACGATGTGTGCCATTCTGATGACTGCATCTTGGTTTCCGGGTCGTACGCGTACACCCAAGTCTCATCACCAGTAACGATTGTCTGCAAGAACATCGGTCCTCTTCTCCCGAAAACATTCGGCCGCCGTCAACTTCCGAGTTTCCATCTGATCCGGATTCAGCAGTTCGCCGCAGCAGAACTTTGCACTGACACGTTTCATCTTCAAATCATCTGACAGGATTGCGTGTATGGATCCATGTAGAGATCCCCGCTTCTTGTGCCAACTCGTCGATAGTCATTCTGCGGTCTGCTCTGATTAATTGTTTCACTCGCTCGACCATTCCTTCGTTTCTGGAGGTTGAAGGTCTCCCACTGCGACTCTCGTCTTCCAGCGATTCCTGTCCATCCTTAAATCTTGAAAACCACTCGTAAACGGCTGTTTTATTTAAATAATCGTCACCGTAAACTGTTTGTAAGGCTACAAAGTCTCTGAAGCACATTTTCCCAATCTGCACATGAACTTGATGTTCGCCCGTTGCTGGAACTACGACATTGCGCCAACTGATCACCACACACTCCTACCTTCCGCTAAACTGCAGTCACACTGCGTGTTCAGACTTGCTCAGACCTGTCAGCGCCATAACTATGCACCATAAGGAATGTACTGTACAAAATTTATTGTGATTGCATCACAACTGCCAACACTACGACACAATTCCGGGAACATTTTGACTTCTCGTCGTATATATCCTAGCCTTTGCTTAAAAATTCTCATAATATATTAGAAAATTTCAAAATTTTTAATAA
The DNA here is from genome assembly GCA_031893035.1 of Dermolepida albohirtum. Lineage (NCBI taxonomy): Eukaryota > Metazoa > Arthropoda > Insecta > Coleoptera > Scarabaeidae > Dermolepida > Dermolepida albohirtum. The sequence continues at coordinate 213,237 of JAVIWB010001410.1, read as the reverse complement.
TAAAAAAATTATACAATAGAAAATACTAAAAATTAATAATTAATTGATATGAACACGGATGAAATACTCAATTATTTAGAAAAATGGCCCCCCTTTGACCTAAAAATATGTATAATTATTTAATTTATTACAGGACAATAACATTATTGCTACAACAAATTTATAGAAAGGAAAATAATGAAAAATTTTAATCAAACAATTGTTTGAAAGTACGACTGGTCATAAAGTTATACAAAATTGTATCGGATTTCTGGCGTAATTCCCCGATGACACAGATAACTACGTATAGGGTATCGCTTTACATCCCAGCGGCAGATACACATATCGGACCACCTATTAAACAGTTAATGTTTCTAATAAATACATCCAAAACCATACCCCGTGTTACTATACTCACATATGAGGCAACGATATAGTATTTTCGGATTAGGTCCATTTTTAGTAGTAGGGGATTTCCGTCATAAAAAGAAACATAAGGGTTGGCATAGCACTTTCATATAACATTAATTCCTTTATCGCCAGCAACCCGCACGACCAAAATTGTTTGATATATAAATGCGTAGAAAACATATTCTATACAATCTCACTAAAATCACACAAAATTATATTTCGTCATACAAGAAATAGCAGGAAACACGTTACATATAAGAGAAATTTTCATTTTCCAGAATATTCTAAGATAATATTAATTCCTAGTAGTTCTAGTTTTTATTTGAATAACACAAAAGTTTCAGTTTACTCCAAAAGTGATAATAATAATTTTACGTTACTTTTCCTGCAGTTTAAAAATTTGAATTCATTTCATTAAGTTTGAAACAAATTCAAAGATTTGAAGAGATATGGTGAAATAATTGTTTTACAGATCAAAGTAAACATAAGCATTTTAACAATCTATTTTATTGTTAACGGATACAAACATCAATATAAATTTTTGATAGAATGTGTTTATGCCTGTACGATGCGACGATGGACACAAAATGATGAAAAGCGGGTTAAAAAACCCCTTCATAGTACCCATAAATCTTCTTATTGTTAGTAACGGATTCCTGATGGTGGTTAGGATAATAAAAATTTTATATTCTGTACCAAGGATTATAGGTATCCAATAGAGGAGATATTGGAATAAGTAATTAGATATTTTATTCATTTAATATAGGATTTTTATTATACATATATTTAAACTACAAGTGGTTTAATTTAGTTGCACGGTACTATACATACATCATTCACTAAAATTTTAATTTTCGATAAATTATTAAATGGAGAAGGTGAGAGCGAAGATAATCATATACCAGAAACAGAAGAAGACAGTATAAAAATAAAAACACCAACAAAAGAGGAAGGAAGTTGAAAATATATTTTAAAGTTTTAAAAACAACACAAAGCCGGGAGAAAGCGCAATTACTGTGAAAATTATAAATACAGCAAATGTATGATTTTATACACTGGATATGGGAAATCAAGAAGATTATTAGAGACTGCTCAAAGGCTTTATAACCATTTGCGTAAATGGAAATAAACTGTCGTGTGGGAACTGCAGAGGCACTACTGGTAGTATGCTGCAACGTATTGCCTCAACACCTAATGAAAAAACTAAATGTATACTCAGAAGTAATAAGAGAATATCAAGGGATTCAGGACAGTCGGAAAGTTACAAGTCAAGTATCTATTATAAAAGAAATTCGGACGTCATGTTATACATATGAATACAATTTCCACTGATTTCAAGGAAGCGCATGATAACATAAGAGAAATAAATGTCCCGAGCTTTAAAAGAATTGTATATCTCAAAAAAATAATAAAGCTGATAAAAATTAATCTGGAAATAACGAACAACAAAAGAGTATAGAATGGGCATAAATACAAGGAATTTTAAATCAAACGAAGGATTAGGACAAAGAGACGCCATTAATTAACCTATTCCTAAAAAAATAATCCAAAACGTCAAACTAAAAGTAAATGTGACAATTATCAGCGCTGATTATCAATGTTTAGTGTACACCGATAAAGTAACAACAATAACAAAATCAAAAAGAGAATTATCAAAACTCATAAAAAATTTAGAGCATCGGGAAAAGAGGTACAAACCAAGAATAAATAAGGAAAAAAACAATATATAATGATGGCAGACATATGACAGAAAACTGAAAAACAACTGATAGTACAAGATATCAAAGGTACATCTACACATTTGAGAAAGTAAAACCGTATACTTACAGTACAAATAGAAGATATGAATTGTAAAAGAAATCAGAAATATGGAATGCTAGGAACAGCATAGGTACTAGATAAAGATATAGAGGCCGTATTGGAAAGATGGAAAAGAAAAATGCTAAGATTATATGTGGGGGAGGAGAAGAACCAATAGAAAATATATAACAAGTGTACAATAAATATAGTATACCAAGATGTGTAAAAGTCCAAAAATTAAAGTAGCTAAGGAATGTAGAAAGTATAACTAGAAGTGGAATGGCAACAAGTTCCTATCCAGGAGATCAATATGAAAAACAAAAAAGGAGATACCAATAAAACTGAAAGCATACAAAAAGACCTAAACGTGTAGTCCTAGACTGTAAGAGGAAAATGGCGAATAGGAAACAATCGAATTTTGTGGGTTCTTTGTAAACTGTTTCATTTTTATTTTTCTTTATAGGCACTATAAATCTGTATGTCTTAGGTCTTCAAAATCTGTAGAACTTTTAGATAAATAAATTATTTTCAAACAGAAAGATTTGTCATTGCTCTGATAACTACTAGACTAAGCTAATTAAACTAGAAATTAGTAGATTCCATAAATTTTATGGAAATTCGGTTGATAATGAACAGGAACAGAGCAGACGCTTCATGAAAATATTAAATAAGTTGTTGTTTCATTGCCAACCGTAAGTAGAACGTCCAGCAATAATTTGAAGCTGCATAACAAAAACCAAACTAGCTTTTTATATATTTGTTAAATTTGATGAAACGGCTTCATTATCATACTTTTGGAACCATTAAGGTAGTATGAAGCGAGGTAAGACATCTTCATCAGCAGATAAGGAAATAGCTATTTTTGGATTTGAAAGGTATAAGTTTCATAAACTATCTTGCAAAGAGTTATACCTTTAACGATCCGTATTAGGAGGCTCTACTAGATAAAATAAAGAAAGAAATTTCTAAAAAACGACCTAGAATCATATAAATGCTCTCTTTAATCATGATGATGTGCCTTTTCATGCCAGTCAAGTTGTTTTTGAAAAATTGAATCAACTGAGATTTTAAGTTATTCCTCACGTGTCTAATTTAGCTCTAGATAAGATCCACTTATTTCCAAAATTCAAACTTCTCTTTAATGGAGAAGAGTTTATCAAACAGAAAGTGTTGTATCTTGGCTATCCTCAAGATCCTCTTGTGAAAGTCTTGCAAAAATGGCGCTTCGGTATCGTTGGCCCAAGTGTGTTAAAGATGAAGAAGTTATGTTAAAGAACATAAATATCTGAATCATCTAACTCATTCATTTCATTTCGGGTCTCACTTCCGGTTAATCATCTACCTATATAGCATCAATAAAGTATTTTCTAAATATATATTCGCTTAGTTCAGTTTCGATTATGAAAAATGGTGGTTACAAACTTCTGCAGACTCATAGATTTAGCATAGATAATAAGCTTCAAGTTTACCAATGTTATCGACCTTATCTAGTATCCCATTTCACTAATACATTAGATTATCTCAGTTATTTTTAAAAGCTTGTTTAATATGTCATCCATAGTTTCGTTTTCTTAAGATTCAAACTATGTACGATATTTTGCTAACACCATTACAATACTTTAAGCTGTTCACTTTGCATTATTTGCAGAACCATTCATTGCTTTTTGTCATTAAGTGAAACGTCCCATGTCGAATATATTTCATACTTCATAAAGAAATATTTATAAAATTTTTAACGAAGCAGTAAATGTTGTAAAGTAAACGAATCACAAAACGTAATTATTTTCAACAATATAATTTATTGTATACTTAGTAAAAAACATAAAATTCTGTAAAATTTTCCAACCATCTAAAAACATATCTAAGTACTGTTACTATTATTATTAAACAGACGGTAATATTATTATAATAATGTACTCTAAACCATATACGTAATACGAATTCAATAATTCATTATAAATTTTACTGTTCTTCATATATTTTAGGGATTTTATTTTCGTCCGTTCACGTCAACCCCATATTCAAATCACGATAAAATAAAGTTTTCTGTTTGCATTTTATGGTTAGGTAATTTTCCACACGCGATTTGGGTCCCTTGGCAATTAAAAAAATTCAATTGAATTACTCAATAAATTATTGGCTTTTCTCTGTTCCGCTCGGTTTTTTTTCCATAGCATCCTTTGCCTCTTTTTCGTAAACACTCATTCGTGTTTTGGGTTTTTCGAGAGGGCCGTCATTTATTTAATTTACTTTCTTTATTGGATTTAATGTTGAGTGTGTAATTGGGAATAAAAAATATTTTCTTCTGATGTTAAAAATGGACGTGTCATTTCCTTTTTTAAATGAAATGAAAGGCAACGCAAACACTTCCCTCTCTCTTTAAATTTGTTAGCTACAAATTCAATACATTAACTAGCTCGCTAACATTATATATGTCACTGCATTAAGGATCATCTTGTCTATTGGCTTTTTATATGTTTTATAATATTATGCGTGGGTAAAGTCTATCACTAACAATAGTGGATTTCGAAAAGTTCGTTACATATTCATTCATTCAACTTCTAGTCAATAAATGCCAAATACACATTACACAATTTTTCTCTACTAAAATATTTGAAATGGTGGATCAATTCAAATAGATAAATAACTAAAAGCTGATTGAAGAAACTTCCGTAACGTGACTAAACTTATGATTTGCTGTTACGTTATTCTGGTTTGAATAACATGTGAGCTGATTAGGTCAGAAGATTTTTTCATAAGGGCAATTTCTTTATTTGGAGGTAATAAAATACTATACTATTTTCTTAGTAAAGGTATGCTTGCATTTCTAAATAAAAGCCTTAAAAATCTTTAACACATTTGATAAATTAAAAAGATTTGTTAAATTTCTTTGTTTGTATGTGAATATTTTTAATTTATCAAATGTGTTAAATGTTTTTAAGGCTTTGTATGGCAAGTTGCGCCGTCTTGTTGGAACCAAATGTCGTCGATGTTCAGCTGATTAATTTTTGGAAACAAAAATTCAGTCAGCATGGCTCGATAGCGCTCGCCATTCACCGTAACGGCAGTTTCTTCCTCATTTCGAAAGAAATAAGGACCGATGATGCCACCAGCGTGTAAACCGCACCAAAAAGTCAATTTTAATGGATGCAATGGTCATTCGTTAACGGCTTGAGAATCTTCTTCGTTCTAACTATGGCAATTTTGCTTATTGATGTAGTCATTTAACCAGAAATGAGCTTCATCACTAAACACGATTCTTTGATAAAAATGCTCATTTTCGGCCAGTTTCAAATTAGACCAATCAGCAAAAAAGCGACGCAAACTATGGTCGTTTGGCTTCAATTCTTGCTTGAGCTCTATTTTATAGGCACGTAAGCGAAGATCCTTACGTAAAATTTTCCACGTAGTCGAAAGACAAAGGCAACAAGTTGAGAATGACGACGAATCGACATTTCGACGTCTTCTTCAATACTTCGCGCTACAACAGCAATATTCTGTTCGATACGCACATTTCTTTGTGTTATTGATGGTTTTGAATCGAGAAGAGTGAAATTAGTGCGAAAATGATCAATAACTGAAAGTAAATTTCCACAATTTGGAAACGTTGTTGTGGCGTTAAATGATTCATGGTGACTTTTCAAACCTTACTGAACAGAAATGTCAACACAGTTTGATTGACATTTTATCGATATCGACAGTTCTCATGCAGCTCAAAAAACTTCCATTATATATATATATATATATATATATATATATATATAAATATATGTATATGTATAGATACACTATAAACTAGCACAAATACCTTCTTCACAATCGGTATACAACTCCGTATATGCACTAATTCTTAACCGATGTCTGTTTGTTTGCTCGTTTGCAGTTATAAATATTTTTGCCAAGAAAGGACGTTTTATTGTGTTTCATATGCACTTTGTATGCATGTCCGATCATAGTAAGATAAGATTTATCCACTAACCAGAGCTACATAAGTCGCATTTCATATAAGTATGTATTGCTTTAACTTTGGCGACTATCGATTTTACTAAATAGCAAATTATATATCTTCTTCGTATAAATAGTTTAAGTCGTTGCAGCATCAACGGTCGGGTGGGGGAAAGGAACAAAATTAATACATGTCTCAGCTTATAAAGGACGCAACGGCTCATAGTCCCCAAATCGTTCAAAATATCAGTATTTTATACGTTATATTTTTCATATTAATTGCTCTAGCTGCCGACTCTTGTGCGAACTATTAGCTATCACGTTTTGTATGTATGTATGTACTTAAGACACCAGGGAGGTACGGAGATTTTAGTGGTCTGTAGTCGCCAAATTTTAAAGTAGAGCGCTCCGCATGGGCAATATATTTTTGTATGTATGTTTTTTATTTACACTTTTCAAATTGAAGTTACACCTAATTCTTACTACTTTCATCTTCAGCATTTTTGGAAAATCTATCATCCTGTTTACTTATTTTTGGCTAGTTTGTGACTGTAATAAAATCTAGTCGATATGAATGCAGAACCTAGTTAAAGTACTTTAGTATTGTACATCATATATAACAATTAGTATATAAAAAATAGCCTGCAATACTTCATATATTATACAAATTCGTAATAAAAATATTACCTAAATAAAGTATAATCAGTGCCAAGCTTTTATTAATAGTCAGTATTACAGTATTTAGTAAAAATTACGGCATTTGATACATGAAGTCACAAATATGCTGTATGAGTTGATGTGGTAACGTGCTATAAGAGGAAACCCATGCAGAAATATTATTCCACTGGACGAGTCTAATATCACTAGGTCTTCCTTATCTTCAGACGTTTGGAAGATTACTTTGGTTAAGTCACTTGTACAAAATTTAGAAAGTCACAGGTGGCTGTTACGCGCTCTTATTTTACTTATTCCTTCAAAGATATGCTTTACATTTGTACGTTGGTTGAAGCCATTATTAAATATTATATTCGAAAAAAATATGTAAATTTCAATAACTATATTTCTTCAACGATACGTAGAGACGCAACCCTATCTAATACAAAATGATTCCAGATATTTGCTAGAGGCTTTAATATTATGACCCGAGACACAAATATTTAAAAATAAAAGATAAACATGCTTTCATTTATTATATACTATTAAAAGGACAATGACATATATACATATGAAATACAATGCAAAGAAAACTAATTTTCCTGTTTGTTACATCGTATATACAAAGCAGAAATTTTCCATAAAATTGCTGTCCAATTGTTGACAATACATACTTGAAGAAATTGTTTTGTTTCTTAGTAAAAAGAAAATATAATAAAATTAAAATCCCACCAAACCGAGAACATAACCTTCCTCTGATAAATGTTTACTTTTGACGACGTTTGAATCGAATTTTCTTATTGGAGCCAAGACCGTTTTGCACAATACTATTGTCAAAAAATCACTGCCCATAATAGGCATCAGTTATCAGCTGCTGCAAAAAAGATGATTAAAATCAGAATTGAATTTCGTAAACCATCTTTAACATTGACGTTCGTATGGAATACTAACACCGTAAACTCTATGGAACTTTCTGTAAGCTTGATGCGCGTTCTTTCCTTTATGGGTGCAAAAGAGTAAAATATAACGAACATAGAAGACCAATATTTATAATTTTTCATAAAATTAAATCGCAGTCAAAAAATAAAAATAAAATATAATCTATAAAATCTCGCAACGTATATCTTTACTTATTCTTAGTTTTTTTTAAACGGGTAGCTATTACAACAACAGTACAATACTTCGTTGCTTTATCTTCGAAGGCTCCTTTACTTTTATTATTCCGAGTCTCGCAACACAAGATAATCCTAATATTATAAAATTACTCCACGTTCTATTTAGACTGAGTACAGTTCACTCTAAGGAACAGGATTTCTTTTCGTGTAAACAAGATGAAAATGATGTATACAAATTTTATTTTAGTCATTTAATTAAAGAAGGAAATTGGATTTAACATGCAAGATCAAAGACTGTTATATAAATCTGTTTCTTTGTAAGTACAGATATCACGATACCTGAAATACATAAAAAATTTCTTGGTTTTTATAAATGGAGAAAATTATTTTCTACATATTAAATATTCTTTTTGGTATTTCAATACTTAGAAAAGGCTAGGAAGAGATTTTTGATAAGCAGGGTAAAACTGACACTGAAATCCAGTATCTAATAAACAGAAAATTAAACAAGAGTAAGTTATTAACACTCTTTTATATTTTGCAGCGTCTGTCTCGGTACAAGACTATAAATTTTTGCACTAAATTAACCTTATTCATTTACAACTATTTTGTGTTTCATCGCATGATTTTCTTTTAATAGAACTTGTTACGTCAGTATTTTCACTTAATCTTTATTATAGTTCTATCCTTCTTCATTTCGCCAGACAACATTTTTAAAGAAATTGCTTCCTCTAACTAATTGTGCAATGAATACACATTACTTTTTCGATCGACTTAATTACCCATACTTACTTAAAATGTGAGTCCCGGCTGTCTCCGCATTAGTTTTATTGCGGGAGGAGGGCTATAATGGCCACCCTCCAATAAACCGGTTAACAGACGCTTGAATGAAATGTTATTGCAGATAAAATGCTGCTTTAATGACTCATAACGGGGGCTTCGATCAGGCCGAAAGTCTCTTAATTACCGCAGACACGACTTCTCAATGTTGTTCTTCGCCAGTGCGCCCCCGAAAGGAAGTTGGTCTCGAAGTTTCACTTTATCTAATAAATTATTAATATAATGGAGTGGAGTGACGGACCCGAACTCACGCATTAATCGTGAATATTCAAAAGAGGAAATTTGAATAATTGCCAAGGAAGGTGGAACTATATGCGAATGAGAAACAACCCTTTCTTTATGAATTTAACAAAATATTATCTCAAAGGTAATCGAATAGTCTAACCAATTTTAGTCTCATAATATTAATTACGTATATCTCTAATTATAATACGTATAATCCGGATAAATTGGGCGTAATTCCTAGTTATTAAATAATTTATACATATTTTACATAATTTAATATTATTTTATAATTAGTATGATTAAACTGTTAAAATCTAAGTTAAAGACATACGTATGTGTGAAAATTGAAAATAGACCTGTAAGTATTTATGTTGCCTGATATGAAAAATGATGACAAGGAACTGTCATCCTTAGTCTAGTGACAGGCAATTGTCATTAGAAGATAAATAAATTGAACTTTCATGTAGGTGTCATGCTATTTATTTATACGAAAGAGGAAAAAGCAACCATTATATGGTATTATACATCATAAGGAAACACGCAAGAAGATAGATATATGTATCTTTTCGTTTCCTGTAACCAGACGATATTAGATGTACATCCATTTAAAAAGTCGAGCTGTATTAACCGATGTTCAAAAATGCTACGAATGTAATCAACAACATCCAAAATCAACAATTAGAGACATATTAAAAAGGAATAAATTTGAGAGTCACAAGGTCCTAAAAATCAGGAAATATTACGAGAAAACCAATTTAAACGTCTCCAATTTTATGACGCAATGAAGGAAAAGTGTAACGCGATGATAATTTTATGCAAAATATTTTATTTACAGACGAATCTACATTCTACTTCCATAATCCATCTGTAGTACGTTATTGGTCCCAAGAAAATAAACAATTCGATATCTTCAAAAAGTAAATGTCTGGGCAGAAATCCTAGGGGATAATATTGAAGCTCCACTTTTATTAAACAGAATTTTAAGTGCACAGTTATAACATATTTAGAACTATTGCAGAATATTATTCCTCCATTACGAAACGCTGCTGCTGTAAATTTTAACGGTTGTCCGACTCGTAGTGCAACTACTGTTCGAAAATTCATTTCCTTGCATTTTCCACATGCCATTATCGATTGGGGCACTATATGTTGTCCGGCTAGATCACTTGACTTAATGTTTTGTGACTTCTTTCTTTGAGAATATTTGTCGGAAACTATCTTTCGATACTAACACGAAAGACTCCGAACATTGGAAGAGTCGTGAAGAAAAATACGCAATTCTGCAAAAATATTTTATCTGCAACTCTTGGTAATGTACGTAGAGGATTTTATGATAGTTTGGGCTACTATGAGGCTCGAGGTGGAGTAGCTATTGAAAAATATATTTGATAGCTTTTAGAACTTGTTTTCTTGATATCTATTAAATAACTTTTGGTTTTCAGTGTTAAACTTTATTCATATTTGCTATTTTTTAAATATTATTTTATGTTATGTTTTTTATCAACTAATTATTAACTCCATTCAGGGTCATTACATTTATTACTTCGTATAATTTTCAATTTACACTTCAGTTATAATTAGACACATCCTAGGACAAAAGTAATATTTCTACAATACGAAAAACATTTGCAAATAATTAATTCTTATAAACATGATCAAGCTAGTTAACCTGACAATATGATAGTGTTCGTGTCGTATCATTTAAAGGTCGCTAGTGCACAATTTAATTTGTGTTCATATTTTGCAGGCACTGCTATACATTGTGGAATTGCAAAATTTTAGGAATAATTGTTTTGCCAATTTCCGTTTTATTATTCTTTGTTACTCTTATCGTCCTCTCGTATCTGCCAGCTACAGTTTAAAATCAATACTATTGAAGGGTTATAGATCTCTCCAATGTTTTATTTTTTTTAATTGTCAGAATCGTATTAATATTGTGATAATATTTACTTGAAATTATTTCCAGTATTTTGTTGTTAATTGCCATAATAAAGAGTCAGTTGTTGCCCTTTTTCGCGGGTTTTTTTCCTGAATACGTCACACTTTGAGTTGCATAAAAGTCAAATTTCCTGCTCATATCGTTCTCTATAGATTATTAGCGTTGCCCGTTAAGAAGTCCACATCGTTCGCGCTATTAAAAGTTCAACTTTGAATATTGATTGTACATATATTAAATTAAGTTACTACTTAGCAACGACTGCATTGGAATATACTATATCGATCGATTAATTTATCGACTTATCATTGGATTGTGTCAGTTGAGTCAATAAACCTCGACACGTGGTTGAAAGTTTAAGTTGGGTTAAACATTGGCATTTTATTTTCATAAATTAAACCTCGAAATTAACTGTGAGGTATGTAATCTATAAACTTTGTATTATATAGTGGCCTAATTCTTCACTTGTTTTCTTCTGTTGACTATAGAGTTCTTTCCTTCTATACCTTTGGTAGCTTGCTAATTATTGAATGGACAGGAATAGCGTGTTTATGAAGATCCTGTATAGGTTAACATGCAATCTTAAGGTTTAACTAAGCCATTTGTCGTCTTGTTTTACAATCTGAGATATCATAGAATTGAAATTAACCCAGAGATCAAAGACGTTCGAAATTATTATTATTTAAATAGTTTACTGTTATTTACATTTAATTCATTAGACTGTGGCATTAGCTGTTTAGTTTATATGCTACCGTACAGTCAATTACGAGATCATTTAAAAGCGTTTATATCTTTATTTGTGATATTTAAGTAATAGTTTAAATTTAATAGCGAGCTGGTTGAATTGAAGGTATTTACACAGTTATTTATTCACATATTTTGTTGAATTAATCACTTTATCTAGTTATTTCCTCCTTAGACAGCATTTATTATTAAAATTGCCACACTTACAATTCACGCAACCGTTCCCTATTTAAGTATTGCTTATAAAATTTGAAAACTCTGATGTAGCCGATAACTAATTTATTTACTAGTAATTGCCCAAGATGTAAATACAATATTATCTTCATAAATTTGTTAGCTACAATTTAATTACTAAAGGGCCTCTTTAGTAATTATATCATAATTATTTAGTCAAATACTACATTTATATATTTGTTAACTTCAATTTAATTAATGGGTCGTTGAACGGTTAGTCGTAGCTGTTTATTTTTTTGTTAGCTGACAATTAATTAGTAAAACGCCAGTTAATTACAATAGTTATTCTTTTCCGTCATAGTTTTTTTTTCTTTCAAATACGAAATATAAGAACACTCTCCAATTTAAAAAAAAATCAATTGTTGATAAGGATATACAGGTCAAACTAGCAATTTAAACTGAAGAAGTACTGGTGGAGAGAGTTAAGCACTGTGCTTATTTTGCAAAATCAATCAACTTTACCCCAACTACCGCCAGAGCAGTTACCACTTTTCATTCAAGAACAGAAACAACGTTTCTATTTCACTAAATATTCGGTTAGCTACTTTATTATCATTTTCACATTTCAATGTATTTGCTAACAATGCGGTTGTGTGTATGTAGTACATAATTATTATACCTATACCATTATCAACATGCACGCTTAGAGAGACATTTTATATTTCTAGTGATGATCAACATATTTTTATGTTCTAAACATTTTAGCACCACTCAAGTCACAGCATTTATCAAATGCAAGGTCATATAATAATAGCAATGTAAAGCAAATATTTTTCTGCAAAGAAGTATATAGAGAAAGCTAAATAGATATCAAATTTGTAATAATAACTTAATAAATCATAGCCTCACAAGAGATACTAGTAGCAATGTTATAAACAATCTCGAAACATTAAGTTCAACAAATTTATTGATGTTAGCCAATTTATTTCAAAGAATAGTATATTTCTTTTTGAATTTCCTATACAATAATCACAAATAAGACCAAATGAAATATTTGTGCCAAACTTTCCACTTAGAAATATCAGAGGACACAAGTCAAACCGGATTGGAACAAAGTATAATTTAACTGTTTATTGCTCAGTTAAAGACACAAATGGGAAACTATCGGGGCCTGGGTACATAAACACAAATAACAGGGAATTTCGTAAAAGTAACTGTTCATATTATGTCCTCATGCTGAAAACAGTTGGTCCATCGTTACAAGGATAAGAGGATACTTTTTATTATTGTACAATAACGAATGTAAGCTTCAATTTAGACGTCTGATTTATAACCCCGTTTCACTGGAATAGTTTCGTCCTAAGACCGAAGTTACGTATTGCCGGAGCCATTATAACATTCGAAACGATATATTTTATTCTTTTATTCGCTTGTGCTAGGATATAATTCCAACAATTAATTTTTGCCATTTTTAACGGGGCTAGTTTATCTGTTAAACAATGTTAAGCTTTAGTACTTATGTTTCTTCAGATTTACATTCGGAATAAAATTTGGATTAGTTTATGTTAATTTTATACTTACAGAAAATGAACACTGAAAAATTTACAGAATTTGTTATGATAGATTTGAGCATCTAGATATTTGCGTAATATATTAAAGAAGTTTTGAAGAGATACAGAAAGTATAACATACGATTATAAAAGAATTCTCCAAAAGTTGTACTTTAATGAAACTACGTAGTTCTGTCAAACAATCTGTTTCCTTTACAATATGATTTTATATTAATTTCAAATTTCATTCAGTATCATAAACGTGTGTCAAATTTGTCTTATGCCGTAGAATCCGTTATAATCAACGATTTTACGAATCGATAAGCTTTTTCAGCAAAATAGACAAATAGAAATTCGTGAATTTATTAGCATTCTTAAACATTCATGCGTGAGTGCCCCACGGATTGCAAAAGATTTATTTGATGTGTTCAAAATAAAGGTGACGATTGTTCCGCCTTCTTTATTGCCGCGGATATATCATGAATCACTATAAAAACCACGTTGCCACCAGGTAAGCTGTTTGCTACAGTATTCCGGAATATTTAAGATCCAATTCTGGTGGATTTACTAAATGACCGGCAGACTACCAATGTAGAATATTGCAGACAGTTTCTTTCTAAAATCAGGTATCATGTAAGGGCAAAATAGCGCGAATCGTTGTCTATAATAAGTCTAAGACCTTATTCGATAATGACAATCCACATGTTGCTCGTTTGTTACTCATTCTGAAATTACAACATTTTTACACTCCTTAAGCAGGCCTTAGGAGCACGCTACTAAAAAATTTTTTTTCTAGTAGTCTTCTGACTGACGTACTTATGGACTAAAACTAGAAAAATGAAGCAGAATAGTTTATAAATACACAAAAACATGCTACTTGCAAAGCTTTTAAACTTACATCTTGAAAATTGTCTCAGAAAAATTACTTCTATTTAAATTAATGCCATTGTTCTAAGCGCTTTTGGAAGTCAATAGTCGCAATTTTGTCAACAATGGCTGAGTACATAACCGTTTATAAATGAAAATGGTTTCAGCAGGACGGATGATGTCATCGCTTGTAATCGACCAAAAATATTACATCTCACCGTTTGAAAGCAATATTTGCGACATAATTCCTTTGAAGTAGCAAGTTTTAATCGTTGACGAAACTTAGCTCTATCATTAGAAAAACAAGTGTATGAAGTATGAGTAGATGCAAGTAAGTATTATTCGAAATACTTACTTCAATCAACTGAAATAGTAATACCCACTGCTTTTTAAATAAAGGTAGTACAACATTCGTTAGTTTTTTCAGAAAGGTGGAACTATCGCAGGAGAGAATTATGCAGCATTACTGAGCAGATTGAAGCATCAAATAGTAAGCAAATAACTAATTTTGACAAAGAAAAAATTTCTACTTGTTCACAACAATGTATCTGTTCATGCAAAAATGGTTTATGTTATAAACAGCTCCAACATGTAATTACTCTTAGAATTTAGGTACCGGTAACTATTTCTTGTTCTAGGATTAGAAAAGATTAATGTCCGGAAAGAGATATAGCTCAAGCGACGAGATAATTTCTGATATTTATATCTATTTTGAGGGTCTCTAACAATTTTACTAAATCGGGTGTGCCTGTATTCGGTCTATTATGCATTAGCTATTCAATAAAAATATTTTAAGTAAAAGGATACTTTGAATAAAGGAATATTATATACGCTTGAAAGTGATATTCAAACTATGTATATCAAACAGCTTAAAAATATATAATGTATTCCATTTGAAAAAAAACCTTTTTAAGACTAATTCATTTTCAATTTGCAAATATCGAATATAAATCAATAAGATGATATTAATTTTCAAAGAGAACTATATAAATGAACTTTTTTATCTTAAAAGTAGAATATCTCTAAAATAGTTTAATTTAAGCAATTTTTTTTTGATTTAATTCTATAATACAGACTTATGTATCGGGAATTGTAAAAATATAATATTAATAGGTTTTCCACTTATTTTAACGAAATTTTCTGGTATAGGATACTTTATCTGAAATAGCTTTTACTTAAAATATTTTTTAATCAAATGAAAAAGCTAATACAAAATACGACTACAGGTAATTGTCACAGCCTGTATAATGGAGCTTGATCACTATGTTAAACTGTATTTCTCTGATAAGGCAAAAAAAATTATTTCCACCATCATTACTTGTTGGGATAAGTTGATTTCTCAATTTCGTGAAATAGGTCATTATTAGCACAATTCATCTATTAATAACGCAATTTTTGGTTCTCCAGTTGGTTTTGGCATACTGATCACCAAACCAATCGTCGTTTTTCCCTATTACAGTTTCCTTTTTTCTAAAACTCGCATTTTATTATTATACTTAAAATCTACAAATATGGTAAGAGAAATACCGGCACAAGACGGGAAATCTCTGAATTGGGACGAATATCTATGCAAATCAGAACGTGGAATAGTCTACGTTTAATTTAATGCATAGCACTTAAACGATAGGTTTGTAGGTACTTGTTTGGTTAAAGTAGTTTGCAAACATGCTCCACCGAAGCTCTAGAAATAAGTCAAATCGTTTTCATTATATTTGCTGTAACTTTATTGTGAAAATGTACATGAAAATTATTTTACTGACTATGTTAGAAACATGTGTTTTACATAGTTCAAAGTAAACCTTGAGATCAAGATAAATCCTGGGCACCGCACGTTGCTTGTAAGGTTTGCGAAGAAGCTCTCAGACACTGGATTATAGGAACAAGGAAAGCTCTATCCTTTAGAAAACTAATGGTGTAGAGAAAGCCCAAGAACCATACAGAAGATACTTATTTTTGCCTTTGCGACATTGAAGGTCATAATACAAAAACCTTGAAACACTGTCTATTTAAATATTGAATCGGAAATAAACCAAAATGCCATGATATTGATATCCCTATAGATGTGGCACCAAAAGTATTATAAAGTCTTAGTGATGAAGATAAAAATGACCAGCCCTTACTCTATCTTTAACTGCATGTCAAAATGTACCACAGCTGTTTTCGCAAGAAGAGCTCAATGGTTTAATCAGACATTTAGGACTTTCAAAAGAACTTTCTGAAATATTGTGATCTACACTAAAACATAAACACCTACTTGCTCCACAAGCCACATTTTATTAGTATCGTAATAGCAAGATTGAATTTGTTGAATATTTTGAACCATATGGACTATTCATATTGTAAAAATATCGCTGACATAGTTATTCCTCTTGATGCTTTCAAATATAGACTCGCTAACTGTAGAAAAAGTCTTAAAACTGCTCTTTTATGTAACGGCAACTTTTATGTTTCTTGTATTCTTGTTCATTATTCAACCAAATTGACGGAGAATTACGACAATTTAAAAGAACTTCTCATAAAAATAGATTACAAAAATCATAACTGACTACTATACAACAACTTAAAAATTTTAGTTCTACTTTTAGGGGAGCCATCTGGGTTTACGAAATATCCATGAACGATATTGGCCAAATCATTTAACACCTGGCAACAAGAATGTTCTACGTGTAATTCTACTTTATTTATTATTGTATATGAAATAAATTGTTAAAGCGTTGACAGAACATACAGGTATTTCCAATTCTTGTGTGAAAAATTTCCTGGTCTATCAGAAGCTAATATTAATCATTATCTTCATTAGACCTCAAATTATAACCCTAATAAAAACTAATGAGTTTGAAACGGTAACGAGCATCACCGAGAAAATGCATGGAAAGCTTTTAAAGAAGTTGTACGTAAATTTATGGGACAACACTCAAACTATGTGGACATTGTGGAGAAGGTAATGGACAATTTTAAAACATTAGATGACAATATGAACATAAAAATTCACTTTTTACAGGCACATTTGGACTATTTTCCTGCAAAGCTTGGTGATGCCAGTGATGAACAGGGTGGGAAATTCCACCAGGTTATTAAAGAAATGGACTAAAGGTATCAAGAGCGATAGGATGCCAAAATGACGGTAGATTATTGTTAGATGCTGAAGAGGAATGTGTAAGAAACAAAATACGAAAGGGAGCTTTTGGGCAAAAGGCAAAGATATTCAAGAAGAAAGAGTAGTTCTTGTTCCTTTTCCTATGTTTTTTATATTTTTCTTTTATTAATATTTTGATATTTTATATAATATTTATTTTAAAAATACAGTATTATACTTTTTTACATGCATTATTATTATTTACGTCGATTTTCCGCCGCGAAATAACTTTAAAATACAAAAAAAAACTAAAAATAGATTTGAAATCAGGACAATCAAATTAATTTAAAAAAAATAATTCACATTCAATAAGATGTAAAACCGGAAGCAACAAGAAAGCAATGAAGAATATCGCGAGATTGCAATGGTTTTGATTCGAATATAATCAATGGATTAATTAGGAAGGCTAACATAAGAAGAACAATTCGGTACCACATGTCTCCCACCTTAAAGCAATCGAGACTAGCAATTTATATGTTTACCTTTTCACCGTTTGACGAAAAATTTGAATAATGTTTTTAAAGAGCACGATTTTCAAGTTACATTTCGATCCACTAACTCCATCAAATGCCTTTTAGGAAATGCCAAGGACAAAGTCGAGGACAACAAAAAATCGGTAATTTACGGAGTTAAGTGTTTAGTTTGCAGTAAATAATACATTTGCCAAACAAAACGATGGCATAAAGAAAATGTTGCGCACATAAAATTCAATTGGCCAGAAAAATCCGGTTTAACAAAACATGTGTTGGAAAGTATTCATAGGGTAACCACGGATTGTTTGCATTTGGTAAAGAACGTGTCCAATTACCGCGATTTAGATACGTATGAAAGCATATACATTTTCAAGAAGAAAGGCCATGTGTTGAACACTGACTTGAGTCTAAATTATAACTCTTCTCTTTTTGATCTTTTATACCCTAGACAAGGAAGGGTGACATAAACGTATGCAGGTACTTGTCTTTTATGTTAGTTTAAGACTGGAATACAATTTCTGTTAAAATTGGGTATAATGAATATACAGTGTGCGCTTTGGCTTTCGCCGGTACAGATCGTGTACGAAATCTGTTTCGTGCAGGTTTTTGCAGTAGTTGCCCAGGTGTGACACTGTTAAATTATCTGCTGATGATGACAACTTAGTTGTCGAAATACGTATATAAAATACGAAAATCAATCTTAAGTGATTGAGTTAATCAACCACAGGCACCATCAAAATTACCTTCAAGAATATGTTATTGGAAATATATAAATAAAAACTGTATTTAACATATAGTGTTTTTTCACAATAAATATGATCTCGTAACTGTTCATTTCACGGTAACTATTTACATTTTTATTAAATGTAGACATTCGCGGTTACACTATGATTATTTTCTATTCAATAAGTCTATCAAAATCGTATTCGGATAATGCGTGAACTAATTCTACCTTACAAGGCTGAAAGTTTTCTTACGCAAAATCTTTGCCACAAATCTTTGACAAATATCATTAATAATTGCGAGCTTCCTAACTGAAACATGTAACTGCGTTAATTGCTAGGAAAATGTCCAACACCTTATCATTATTTACTGCTTTTAGGCAGACACCTTGTGGTACCCAAGTCTCAGGTGTGTATATTATATACCATCTTTGTGATATCACCAGAATTGAATCTACTAATTTCAACAACTCTTTCAATAAGTAAATAACACATAATACGTGGAATGAGAATTTTAAGTTCAGATGAAAAGTATAGCACGACTATATTGCTTCTGAAGAAATCGACAGCAAATAAAATACTGTGTTTTCGAAACAGCCCACACAAACTTGTAAATCCATGCTTTTCCATAAAATTGATTCACCGAAATTTCTCTCGTGATTAAGTGGTATCTCGTTTAAGTTTTCTGAAACTTTTACACGTTCAACTTGATTCACATAGACATAGGTAAATTGAATTTCACATTCCTACTTACTAACGATGATATGAGTACAAAAAATCATTTAATATCAATAGTATTTTAATAAATCTCAATTACTTAATAAATGATATACAATTATTGACATTCAGAATATATTCAGAAAAAATTAGATTTGTATCAAGTACAACAAGATCGCGTTTATAAAGAGAGTAACTGATAACGGAAAGGAAACCACACACACAGTTGAACGAAAATGTTTATACTGAGGTAACTTGAAAATGATCACAACGTAACTTACGAAGTACACACACAGTTGAACGAATATATTTATACTGAGGTAACTTGAAAATTATCACAACGTAACTTACGAAATAAACAATAACTTGTTTGTTTCAGTCGCAACATGCTGAAATATCGTCACCCAGTTGTTTCAGTTTCGATATTTTGTGAAGAAAACACTAGTTGTTCTCACTTCTATCAAGATTATGAAACATCTTCAAGTTGTCTTCATATTCCATCACAGCATAACTAAAGCAAATAATGACGCACCTCCAGAAGACAAAATAGTTATAAGTTAAAGTACACATAATTCTGTCCATTGGTCAAGTAAATGAACCGAGGCATTTTCGAAACCAAAAGAAAAGAAGTAGAGTACGATGATCGATGGTATTAAAGGCGCAGTTAAAATTCATAGAATACAAATTAGTGACTGCAATTTGCTTGAGCATAAAGCTATATAATTAAGCAGATGCATAAACACTTTTGTAATGATGAGCGATAATCCTTTCCTCCAACATTTACGCTTCGTCTCGAAGAACTAAAATTTCTAAATACACCATATATATTTCACAACAACAACCATATTAAACGCTTCCGATTATCGCTGAATTTGGTTAGCTAAATCGCAAAATAATGTTTTCACAAACCAAAGTAAGAGCATGTTTTTGTCATCTTAGCTACCGAGCTGGAACTAAGTTCTCAGTACTTCTGTAGCCGACGTTTCAACTACACTTACATGGTATATTTTCAAGGTTTAACTGCTGCTACTGTTTTCGTTGTTGCCCGAAACTGGTGTAAGTGCGTTGCTGATGGGTTTATATAGGGATGTTGTTGGCCACGGATCAATGGATCAACAGTAACTGTAACACACCATTGATTCGAAACCGACATCCCCATATAAACCGATTAGCAACACACCTACCTTAGTTTTAGTATAACAATGAAAGCAGTTGCAGCAGTTAAGTCCCGAAGTTGCCCCATAAAAATAGAGAAGAAACGGGCAGCAGAATTACCGAGAACGCGGTTCAAGTCCTGAAGTCAAGATGAAAAAGTATGGACAACGACAGCGAAAGTCTACAAGCCAGAATAAAGTAAAAGCAGTTTCTGTTTCATTTGTCGTAATTAAATGGAAAATACATTACTATATACATACATAGTATATAAAGTTGTAAAAAATACCTTTTTAGGAATATCTTGTAATTGTAAAAAAATTATAAACATTAAATAACTATAAAGTCGGGGATACCAATTGCATTAAAAAGAGTAACTTAAATAATATTATAAATTATAAGATGGCGAAAATATTATCATGGGTAGGATCAATTTGTTCGCGCTAGTTAATAACGCACAATTTAGCTTAATAAAGGGCGTAAGCCATATCGAAACATGGTGAAGAGCAAAGGTTTCCAGAAGCATTAAAGTTGAGCACGCTGCCGTTAGTTTCAGTTAATTGAAGCGCAAACAACTGAGATTTTAATTATATTATAAACCATACCGTAAAGTAAGAGAAGCTAGTTAAATAACTTACCTATATTAGCAGGGAACGCTGTTGACTGAAGTATCTGGAACAAGAAAAATGTCATAAATTTTAATTGCAGAAATTGTTTTACATTATACACGTAATACTTTAAGAATACTGCATGTTAATTTCAAATAAGTAAAGAATAAGAGAAAAATTTTTTAGTATTTAAGAAAATATATGATTTATCATAGCTTGACATAATATGGGTATCAAAGATATTAAGTAGAAAAAATAAACAATATTGCAATTATAATAATTAATTTGAACTAAACGTATACTAATCGTAAATTAGCAAGATTAATATACGAGTATAATATACTTAAGCTATAATTTAAAATATATTTCAACTAAATTCACTCAATACTTACAAATTACACAAAAATTATACTATGTCCTTGACTATGTGGAAATGATTTTCAAAAATTCTACTAGTTCTGGTTTTAAAATAAGTATTAATACCCAAATGAATAATTAAATAAATATCCAAGTAAGTATCTGTTGACCGGGACTACGACAGCCATTTCGTCTTTATTAAGACCCTCCTGGCAGCCTGAATTCTCGTCCAACAAATATTGTCGTCACAGCCATTTAAGGTAACATACCAGGTGTACCAGAAAGTCATTACCGGTTTTTCTAATAGATCTCGCTAGACTTAAATACGCAATGATATGATTTGATTCATATGTCATTTTATTCTACTGACATCAAGCTTCAAAGCCTTACATGTTATTTTGAAAAGTAATACTGTCATTGATTTATATCTCTTTGAAAATGCCGAGTTTCGTGCCTATTCGGCACGCTTTACTTTTCTTATTTAATTAAAAGAAAAAAACCGCTGAAAGTCATTGTTTGCTGGTAGAAACTTACCGTGAGCATGCTCCAACCATAAAAACATGTGAGGCGTGGTTTTGACAATTCAAAAGTGGTGATTTCAATGTTTTGGTAGACCGAAAAGGTTTGAAGATGCGAAATTGCAGGGGTTATTGCACAAAACACAAAATCGAAAACAATAGGCAGAAGCGTTAAATGTAGCTCAATAAACGATTAGCGATCGATTGCGAGCAAAGGTAAAAATTAAAAAGATAGTAAAGTGGGTTCCACAATAATTGAATGACAGACAAATAGAAAATAGAAAAATCGTCTGTGAAATGCTGCTTCAAAGGTATAATCGGAAGCCATTTCTGCATCGAATAGTGACGGGTGATGAACAATGGATTTGTTTCGAAAAGCCTAAACACAAAATATCTTGGTTATCACATAGCGAAGCCGGCCCATAGATTCCAAGGCCAAATCATTTGATCGCAAGACAATGCTCTGTGATTAGTAGGACCAGGGAGGGTATTAGGAACTATTTAGACTCGACGAAACAGTTAATACTTATCACTACCGACAACAAATTATCAATTTGAACCATGCATTGATAGAGAAACATCCAGAATGGACCCGAAGTCACGGTAAAATGGTTTTACAGCACGATAACGCGCCGTGTCATACAACAAAACCGGTCAAGGAACATTGAAAACACTTTAATAGGACGTAATATCGCACCCGCCGTACACTCCAAACCTTGCCCTGTCCGATTATCACCTTTTTGCATCAATGGGACACCCGCTCGGAGAGCCAATTTCGAAGAAAATGGGTCGATGAGTGGCTTTGATCAAAGAACAAATAGTTTTTTTAAGATGGCATCCATAAATTGCCTAAAAGATGGACAGGATGTGTGGAATCAAATGGCCAATACTTTGAGTAAATAAATTTTTCCATTTTCTTGAAAATTTTTTTTCAAGACTTTTCAATGCACCCGGTATATAATAAGGAAATAATTGAGAAGATTGGATTTCCATCTCTGTTTGAAATGTTGGCCTTAAAAGCTCTAAATCTTCAGCTATATTATCAACTCGATGGGCAACAGTATCAGCAGTATACTGCAATTGTTTGACAAAATTATCTCCAAATATAGAATTTGCAATCCCGATCACAACTGGCAGAATTAGTTCTTCACGAATAGCGTGAGACTTTTTACATCTGGTTATTTTATAAGAGGCTAATAAAGCTTTTTTATTTACAAGTAAAGCTTTTCAGAAAAATTCAAAATTCGTGGTATAACTCAATATTTGTTTTAGATTGAGTTAAATATATCTGAAATTTTAGCTGATATGCAATAAGTTTTGGATAACGATACTCTATCGAAGCCGAAATTTATTGGAATTGAAACATATTTGAAATTTTAATTGATATTCAACAGGCTTTGTATAACCATAATCCATCGAGGCCGCAATTTATTGGAATTAACTTCCAAAAGACATTTAACATCGGGACCATATCGTTTGAATGGGTACGTTTCGTTCTATACTTAAAATTGAGGGCGTTCAAGCTGTAAGCAAAGCAGGCGTCTTGAATCTTGAAATATTATCAAAAAGGGACAAATACAAATGTTAAATTACAATGCTGTTTAACACGAATCAAGCTTTTTTTGCAAAGATTATGTATTGCACTTGATGTAACTTAACCTTACCACTATGTTCTTGAATCTATACGGGCATCTCAACAATAGACCCATTATAGTGGTTCTTCGCCAAAGAAAGCGAAGACATTTTCGTCAGCATGTAAGGTAGTTACTATGATTTTTTACAATTCGAAAGGGATAATTTTCATAAACTGTCTTTACTGAACAGCAAAATTACGGAATTGAGGATATTTCCGAAAAACGATCTAGAATGGGCCATACAAAACTTCTCTTTCATCGCATCAATGCGTCTTCTCATACTAGTCAATCTGGTGGTGAAGACTGAATCAATTGAAATTTCAAATTGTGATTGTGTGTAACAAAATAATTACAAACAAGTTTTAAAATATAAAATTAATACAAAATCTACGTTTCACATTATTCCTTTGACTATTTCTAAACTAAGAAATACTTTCTATCATCATGTAATTAGTTCATTATAATGCAGGAATTGATTGAGACAATTTCAAACGTGACGCATACACATACGTGTACGAATAAATATATTTTAACTTTAAAAATATTCACTTAATAAATGTACGTATTTCAATAATTTGGAACAAGTAGATTAGTTTAAGGCGAAAACAGATTTACTAATAGTATCGAAAGCGAATTTCATCCACTTTCTGGAAAAAGTTAAGTTAAAACTAGTTAATTGTCTCAATTAAATTTTTACCACCGAAGCTAAAGTGAATTACGTCGCCACCGCAGCCCTTTGGCTTTTCATTTACCAGTGAAATAAATCTTCAGACCGAGTTGACAGCTTTAACTAAAATAATATTTGTGTCGTACGTTGATTGCCTTGTAGAGAAAACTTGTGTTGAAATTATTAAATAATATCCTTTGCCGTAATCTTTCTATCGTTTCTTTGCCCTCCTGTCGTCACCCAGTCGTCTTCTCCATCTTTTGGAAGATTTATGATAACTTTTATATGAAAGTTTCGCTTGTGATCCAGTTTAAATACATCATTGTAAATCACTTATAGATTATCGATGGGTTTAATTTAATATAAAGCTTGGCGTAATTGAAAGGTCGTGTTGAAAATACCAATAATGTCCTTATACTTATAAAATACAGGGTGGCCCGAAATTACCGAAGGGGTTTGAATTCCTTATAACTTTTTTATTATAATTTTTTTTAAATTTCTTTTCAGTATTTTATAAAGAAGACTTAGGAGAATTTCAAATGGAATAGTACACAATTGAACAACGTGCCCAAATCGTTGAACTTTGTTTCTCAAATCAACGGTCCATTGTTTTTACTCAGCGTCCACATCATCGTTATTTAAATGTGCGGGTTGGGCCCTCAGAGTCAACAATAAACCGTCTGGTTGCAAAAATTTTCGACAACAAGGGGCAGTAAGGAACCTTTCTGGCCGGCAGATGAAGAACGGTGCACACGGATGACAATATTGAACGGGTACAGGAAAGTATTCGGGAAGATGGAGAAATATCAACCAGGAGACGTTCGATTCAACTTGGCCTGTCACTGGGGTCGCTGCAGAGAATTCCGCATACAATAAGAATTTTTCCATACAAAATTCAGCTTGTCCAAGAATTGAAACCGACAGATTGCCAGCAACGACTTGATTATGTAATTTATTTCCGGCTAAAAGCAGAAGAAAATCATGATTTAATTCATAATTTAATTATGAGCGACGAAGCCCATTTCTAATTAAATGGGTTCGTTAATAGGAAAAACTGCAGGATATGGGTTACGGAAAATCCAAGAATAGTTCAACAGCGACAATTACACCCACTTAAGTGTAACATTTGGTGTGGTGTTTCGTCGGAAAGGATAATTGGCCCATATTTTTTTTGTAAATAAACACGGTGTCGCCGTTTCCATCGCTGGTGTTTGATATCGGACAATGTTGGAAAATTTTTTAAGGCCAGCCGTGGAAAACCATCCGCAAGTATGGTTCCAACAGGATGAAGCCACAGCACACACTGCGAGGGACACAATGGCTCTCTTACGCGACATCTTTGGTGAACAAATTATTTCGCGTGCAAGCAATTTTAATTGGCCTCCGCGTTCACCAGATTTAACAGCTCCAGACTTTTTCCATTGGGGTTATTTGAAAGCAAAAGTCTATATTAATAAGCCGAGAACCATCCAACAATTAAAAAACAATATACGCGACGAAATCAACAACATAACACCCGAAGTTTGGCGAAAGGTTATAGAGAATGCTTTGGAAAGAGCACGAATATGCGAAGCAGAAGATGGCCACCACAATTTTTCATAATTAAATTAAAAATATTCGCCATTAATATACTACATTTAAAAAAAAATTATAATTTTGTCTTAAATAAAAAGTTATAATGAACTCAAACCCCTTCGGTAATTTTGGGCCACCCTGTATTACGTTTACTATTCAAGCGTGTTAGTCTAATTTTTTTTTTTGTTAAACTTTATAATGTATCTATACAATTAATGCATAACTCGACGCAAATATATATTGCATATTTGCTATAAAACTTACAGTAAATTTATAAATATTACGCACTTCCTAGAAATACATATATGCAAAGAGAACGAAAACCTTTTTTCTAATTTGACAAAATTTTTGATAGTTGAAATTATTTGATATTTTCTAAGTATTAATTTGTCAAAATGGCTAGGTTGATGAACATCTAATATTTGCTAAAATGACCTTCACTTCATGTATATAATAAGTGTTTATATATTAATAAAATTTCTATTTCCTTCTATTCTATAAATGTTGGATATTCTGTAAAAATAGTCGCCGATATACCCTTCTGTCGGGATCCTATGGTCTTCCTTCTACGAGGGGCGATCTGCCACTTTAAACTTGTGTGCTTTACCTATTCGTTTCCAATGCTGTTGATTTCAGAAGACAAGTGTATATCACTTACAATAGCATATTGAAAGATTTTGACCTCATACGTCATGCTATTACTGGATATATTCGGATTTAAGCATCGACACCTACTTAGATAGCACAATACAAGTCATCCGCCTACTGTGTTAAATCAGGTAATCCGGTGTAGTGCCACAGGCGGAGCACCCGATTCTAGGACAAGTATTGTCATATAAATAAGTTTTATTAAATAAACGTGTGTTAAATCAGGCGTATGCTACAGTGTTCAAATCTCGATCGGCTACTTATTAATATTTACATAAATGATCGTGTCAATTCAATATATTAGCTTCTACTGATTATATAAAAAATTTTCCACTTACGTTGAAGACTGTCAACCCAACAGAAATGTCATATTGTCATTTATATTAAAAATATTCACCCCATGTCGAGTAAACTATGGGATATTAAAATCATAGGTTCTTCAGTTGCGTATAACAGAACCCAACGACATTCTAGCAGATAAGATGACAATTTCGATATGGCGTCTAATCCAATAAAACGACGAGACCTTTGACAAGGTTTGTCCATGTTATCGAGGTACCATGCAATGAATGTTTGTTCTTAATTAGATTTAGTTTCCTTGGATAGAATATAGTCAAATATTTAGATAGATTTAACTGCAGATCGTTACTTTACCATGTCATTTATAGCATTAAGTTTATGTTGCAAAAATGCAGTCATTCATTTCTTGTATTTGGGACAAAATTTTCAAATAATTTGCAAATAAGCAGTCCAAAATTTGAGTCCTGAGACATTGAACTAAATACTTCAACAATAATTCAATTTAGGAAGAAAAATAAAGTAAATAGAATTATAACAATTTTATTCTACGTACATATTTGTCATGCAATAAATGCAAATATATTTCATAATTATTTTCTAAGTACTGAAATTGTATTCAATAACTATTTTAAAATTTTTAATAGATAAGAAATGCAATGATTAGGAGTAATATTAAATGTAAGTTTAGACTGTTTGTATATTGTAAGCTTAAGCGGTTTAGTTCGTAAGAGTTGTTATTACATCATTAGTTTGTGATTAATTAATTTCAACACCGGGTGTTTGTTTATTTTAGTTTGGAATTTCCAAATCTAATAGCCTATTAATTGTTAAAATCAAAGTAAACAACAGCGGCAACCAAAATAGCTCAGATAACACATCATTATAGTAGCTATACGAAAACCGACTCGGCTGGAAATAATGGGTGGGCGTTCCGATGTCATTATGACGCCGGAAAGTAAACATCCTGGCAGGAATTAAAGTTCAAGTATATATAGTTGTTAAATACTAGAGCCAGAATATACTAGGGATTATTTCGCTATATAGACACAGAGATATTTCGGCCTGCACGTACGGTGTATATAGGGCCATAAGTGGTCGAACGTATCGCCTTCTCAGTTACTTTATTACCATATTATGTGTATCTGTTTAATCATCGGATTATTGGATTGCCGGTTAATTTATACGTTATTGATATTGGGTATCTATTTTATTGAAAATCAATGCAGATTATATCAAAAGTTAAATACAATATGATACAAGAAGGGTCTGATTTAATGAAATGATAATTAAAATAAAATTAGCAACGAAATCTAAAGTAAAATAAAAAAGATGGCATTACTTATAATTGTACATAACAAAAAAATACTATAAAAATGCTCGTACGTATTATAAAATAGAAAATGTAAGTCAGGCATTCCGCAAAATTCAGAAATATAAACTACAGTTTGTAAAGTACTATATTTTAGTACCCTACTGTGTATAAACATCAAGCTATGTAAGGTTCTAGGAGCGAATAGGGTTTGCATATATAATAAACTAGTCTGATATACTGTACATAAATAATTAACTATACTCATTTGTTTTACAAAATGCTTCTGTTTATTTTTATTATGTAATGCCTACTGAATAAGAAATGCAGGGTTGACTCAAACGAAAGGAATAGGAGTGTGAGACTGAGAGAGTAGGTAGAAATATCTGCCCAGTAATGAGTTATCCGTTATGTGACGCAGTTAATAGTTTTTACAGAAATGAGTGCAGCTGAAATGATAATTGCACTTACATACACACCAAACTCAAAGTGTAAATGATTTTCCGAGACGCGCGGAAAGTAGCACTACAACAATACGGTAAAGCAAGGCTATTATGAGTTTATTTAAAAAAAGAATTGGGCTTAACGCTTCCTCGAGAACTATCAAAGCTACTCAAGAAGTACATCAATATTAGTTTATTGACCATTAGAAGCAGATTGTCGCTTCCTAAGTATAAATATGAATCCGTTGCTGCTCGACAAACATTGACAGGCGCGAATAATCTGGAAACAAGAAAATTCCAGTAGAGATTAATTAAGCCGTCACTGTATATTCACATCAATCATATTTCTGGACATGGGCATGGCCACTTGGAAGGAAGGCATAGTCAACGGACAAAGAACGTTAACGCACAAATTTGAGTAACACCTGTGTTGTGTTAACAATCTTGCAGTACTTACCAGTAATTTAAACACGAAACGAATGGTAAAATTGAACGAAAATGGACTCACAAAATAGGTAAAAATGTAGTTTAAAAAAACAGTGTATACAGATTGGATTTGAACTTATAAGAAGACAATAATTCAAAACTTTTGATCGAACTATGAGTAAAAGGTTGCAAATAATATGCATTAATGGACTGGCCTTTAGTCCTCAAACGCAAAATGTTTGGGCTATTGTGAAATAGATAAATTTCTGAATTATCTCGCAATATAAAGAAACGTTCATCCCTACGAATTTTGCGGAAAATTTAGTTTACAGTACAGGAAATCCGTATGAGGTTATTCTTCTTAAAAGTAATAGAGACTGGATGCCATACTAAATATTAGAGCAATATTTTATAAGATCTACTTTGTAACAATATATCAAATTTTTAGTAGTCTCTTTTTCTAGAAATATTAGCCTACGTTTCTTATTATACAGACTGTACATACTTGTTTATAAGAAAATTTTTGAATATTTTTACATGTAAAGAATTAAGAACTTTCTACAAAATATAAAATATCTTAAATTATGAATTACTCGGGTCTATTGAAAATACCAATTTACATATCTCTTACTTATTATATTGAGTCTTGTAAGATAATAAAATAAAGTAATCTTAACACCATTTGTAATATCATTCGAAGGCATAATCTAACATTCATTCAGAATATATAATACAAAATATGATCATACTCGCAAATATGGAAAGTTGTATGACTAAATTCTGTATTCATAATACCACATTTATTGGACAATCAGTGAACAAAATAAATGGAATCATCATCCCTAGGAAATAACATTTTAATATGTACAGTAATTTCACAGTAGTAACCATCTAGCCTAGTTCAAACACACGTCTATGTGAGTTAAGAAAATTTTTTCCCGGTGTTAGATTGAGAAAATTATAATAATAAGATCAGAAAGGAGGAAATAATAATAGTACTGGGTTAAAACAAATACAGCTGTAAATGAACTGAAACGAGTACTAAAAAGATGAGGAAGAAAAAAAAACAATAAATTACATTTTATTTATTTAAGACAACGAACACGAGGATATTACCAATGCAAAACTTACAATAGGCAACGTATAGTACAAAGTTTTGGAAGTTGTTTTGCCATAAAAAGGAACGAATCTTAACATAGTAATAAGCAAAATAAGTTATAATATACACAATGGGGACAGCGCAAATGTTAGATTACATAACTTCTGCTGAAATGGCGCCACTAATAAGCATTCTAATAACAAATCCTGATCAATTTTTTACTTTTTGGTAATTTGACAGTTACAGAAAATAAATACTTTAAAAAATTATAGCGACCGCTTGTTTCCGTATTCTTTTCTAGATGCCATTATACCAGAATGTATAATTACAATTCAATTAGTTATGGTTTGATAAAAGCTCCACGGTAATCATACTAACGAAGATCGGTTAATAATATAAAACCGAGAAAGCATGAAGGCTAGAACTGGTACTACCAAAACAATATCTATCTAACAGCAATACTTTTTTCACACTCTGTCTCTATTGTAATAATCTCATGCCAACAGTACTTCCATTGTTCAAGAACATAAATGGAACTATTCCTTGATAGCTTTTATAAAGGCGCCTCTGGCTTTGGAGACAGTATCCAATCCTGTTAGTCGTCTAATAAGTTCTTTTTTGTTTAAGAATTTTACTGTTGAAAATTATGTCATAACATTAACATGTGTACATGTAGGTAAGATTTCGCTTTTTGATTAGTTCAAAATTTATTTGTGATGGTTGGCGATTACTATTCCCTAATAACGAAAAAATATGACAATAGTTATAGAGGTAGATTTTGGAACGTACGAGTGTTTTTTGTTAGGTAGTGGTTCTGCTTTTTCTGTTCATTAGGCGCTCTGCTGTTTCTCCGAATTTTAACAATAGGCTAAAATTTTATCCGCAGTAATAATCGTTATCCACAATTGTTCGCTTTTTTTTAAACGCACTATTTCTAATGTACATGAATCTCTCTACTCCATTAAATTTTTCATCCGATGAAGCAAACGCAGAATCGAGTGAGCACAAACTCTCGACGTGTTTAAATGTTTGCACAAGGAAATAGAAACACTTCCAACATTAGTGCAATAATGTTAGCAAATTGCGAGATAATTAAATGTGGCATTTGTGTGAATAACTATAGCTGCATTGTTGAAGACGTCTTCAATTAGCACACTAAACAGCTGCCGAACAGTTTTATGAAATTTCAATTTAAACTCTTCTGGTCATCGAAAACAAATAGATTTTACAATAGATTATTCCATAAAAGTTGTTTCTATCTTGGAAAAAGTTTTTGTTACAATTTCTACTGAATAAACACCAAATGTGATTACATACATTCATTCTTTCATTTCATCCAACACGATTTGTAACGATTACCATTTTTGACAGCATAAGCAAAAAAGCATACTTGGTATACTACTTCGCGTTTTTCTTTTGCATTTTATAGCTATCATACAGTCCAATAATAAATCGGTTATAATATTTGCAGGAAAGGCTCAAAAGATAGAAAGTTGCTTGATGGAAACACTTTGAGATTTTCTTAAAGTACCTACTGAACGAACAGGTAAATCAATTTAATAAAGCTTTCTATCAAGTGTAAATACTTAACTACCTAGAAGATACATAAAATTAAGTAATTTAAAAAATATATGCAACAAATTTAAACCAAAATTATGCGAAATAATTAAAATTATGTGAAATAATTGGGAAAGAATACCGCCTATGGTAAGCCAAAAAGGACAGTATGTAGAAACGTAAAGAGAGTTGTATTTGTCCAAATGAGAAAGTGCAGTATTTAGAGTATAAATCTCTAAAAACAATGAAAATTTTTTTTAGAGACTGAAAATTAATCTTCATTAATCATCTTTCTGGGCATGGCCACTTTGAAGGAAGGCATAGACAACGGACAAAGAACGCACCACTTTGAGAAACATCTGTGTCATTTCAAAACTCTTGCAGCATTTGCCAGTACTTTAAACATGAAACGAATGGTAAAATCGAACCAAAATGACTCCAAAATTAGTTAAAAATGTGGCTTAGAGAACCAGTGTAAGTAGATTGGATTTGAACTTACAAGAAGACAATAATTCAAAACTTCTAATCCAACTATGAGTAAAAGGTTGCAAATAGTATGCATTCATGGATTGGTCTTAGTCCTCAAACGCAAAATGTTGGGCTATTGTGAAACAGAAAAATCTCGCAATATAGAGAAGCGTTCATCCCTAAGAATTTTGCGGAAAATTTAGTTTAAAGTACAGGAAATCTGTGTGAAGTTATTCTTAAAAGTAATAGAGAGTAGATGCTATAGTAAATATTAGCGCATTATTTTATAAGATCTACTTCGTAACAATATATCAAATTTTTTTATTAGCCTGCGTTTCAATCTTTTACATATTATATTGAATCTTGTTAGATAATAAAATAATCTTAACACCATTTATAATATCATTCGAAGGCATTATCTGACATTCATTCAGAATATACAAAATATGATCATACTCGCAAATGTAGAAAGTTGTATGTGAATTATGTGAAATAATTGGGAAAGAATACCGCCTACGGTAAGCCAAAATGGGTAGAATGTAGAAACGTAAAGAGTGTTGTATTTGTCCAAATGAGAAAGTACAGTATTTGGAGTATAAATCTCTAAAAAGAACTCTACTTACTACTAACTAAAAACAATAAAAATTGTTTGTTCGTAGTACAAAGTATCTCTGTCTTCAAAATACATTACGAAAGGGGTAATATGGAGGAATAAGTAGTTATAATTCTACTACTATAAGATTCTTAACGGTAGTACGATATACAAAATAAATCTATAAATATACCCAAACTAGTAAGTATTGTAAAGTATGGATGACATGAAGAGAAAATCGGAAACAGAAATGATAAGCGAATGAACAAAGAAAATGTCGAAGAGTCGTATCGCAAAATACTTACGCAAAGGTTATCATGCTTCCCTGCTTCAATAACGATTAATTAAATAATGGAAGAAAAGCGATTAATACTTTCTGTAATAATCTATATCTAGTGGTCATTAAAATTGAAGTCCTGTGAAGGCGTAATAATTTGTGAACGTAAAATGATACAGTTTATCTCCAAATTTAAATACAAAAGTATTAAAAAAATACATAAAACCTGTTTTGTCGCCAACTTGCTTGTCGATGCATGAAGCTAATGTTTAAGTTAGTGAATTGATCAAATTCTACTCCACGCTAGTTATTTTCTTTTACTTATTTTTCTCTAAGGACTAAAATTTGTCTATTTTTTAAGTAGGAGACAATCGTGTTTATTATTTAGATATTTATTTACACAAACAGCTTATTGACTAACGAGTTCACAATTTTGATGACTTCGTATGTACATATGTATATTGCAACCGCTACTTAAAAAAGAATCTTAGCACTTTCTTCTTCAAATGTTTTAAAAAAACTGCTTATTGAAAAGCACTAAACTAAGTAAATAAATTTGATTACCACTAGGACCATTAATAATTAATTAATACGTGGGAACAGCAACAACTGCCTGATCTTATGATGAAAAAATAATTATGAACTGCCGAAATTACAAATAGTGGGTAAAAATAATAAACATATAGTGCAAATGATACAGCTGTACAACTATATAGTAATATAATATTAGTTGTAAAATGTTTCCGAAAAAATCGGAGAATGTAGCACTATCCTTATTGAATTATACTGAAGAAAAGAAAATAAAAACTAATGCATGCAAATTTAACAGTGTTCTGCGTATTGATTCTATAACACATCTTGCTAATAAAATAGAAATGTGCTGCCAACGATAGCATGGATAATAGGATAAATAAATATTAAATTTTATACGGGGAAATTTTTGATGTATCGCAATACAATTTGCCGAACAACAAAAATTTCGAACTTTTAAAAGCACAATATAAACCTTTTAAGCTAATTCAACAATAAAATAATTTTAACAATTGGTTTTGGAATTATAAATGATGTACATTTATTTAAATATTATATTGACACATTTCTTAACTCAGAAATGCTGCAGCTAATTTGATAAAAAACAAAACCTACAAGGGGTAGCTTTTATTATCTGAAGTTGTCCTTTTAGGGTGTAACTTGTCAACTTGGCTGATCTTGTCAATTGTAGAATAAATATGCGCTCCACCTTCTTAAATAAATTACGCAGCACCCCTACAAACAAAGAATCTCATACACTGTTTTAGGAATCAAATATTCCACAGTACACACAAAACAATAATAGAGATATAAATATAATACTCAAGTAGAACAACGTAATATTGCTTTAATTAAAAAAAATAGTTAATTTGGAGGTATTGTCGACATTATCGTTAAGTTTATGGCAAATAAAAAGAAAAAATCTAATATAAACAACCATGAAAATTAACAAGTCAGGACATTGGTTTGAAAATATAGTTTTTTTTATTGTGCAATACTAAACAGCAAAAGAAAAGAATTATGCAGTTCTCCTGAAACTGGGTCAAGTTTCGTTTATAAAAAAAGATTTCAATTTTAAGATCTATATAATTAAATTTAATTTATTCAATTTAGCAAGATTTATCTAATATTTAAATTAATGAAGAAAAGGTGGATTCAATTTACTTAAAATCACAAAATATATCTAATATTTAAATTAATTTAAAAAAAGTATAGACCAGAAAATTTATCTTGTTTGAGAATTAAATAAAAAAAAAGTTGAAAAAGTGTTTCTAGAATACATGGAAAAATTCATTGCAGAATAGAGAAAGTATACTACAATTTTACGAAGAAGGAAGAAAATAAATTTGAGTTTGGCGATGTCGACGATGTTTCCAGCAATAGAACCTGGAAAACACGTGGTATCGCCCTTGAGAAGTAAGTTTTTACACTTAAATAAGTGCTTGACTTTCGTAGCTAATTAATGACTCGTAATCCACCAGGACTTAAAATTCGTACTTGGTCAGTACTAACCACCCTTCCAATTGAAGTGTCTAGACAACAAGTTTGTTTTCGGAATACCTTAAATCCAAGTAACACTGTGGATAGTATGTTTAAAACCTAACTCTATGAAAATGTAATATGTAAATTAATATAGTACTTAATATAGGAAACTCATAAAAACGTTTCTAATCCAAAATCACTCTGATAAAACTACCACAACAGTAATGTCTTATGGTCTAAAGCTTGATGGAAATATTGTACTATTATTAAGGAAACATCTAATTAATGAAACTAAGGATCTTAAATCTCATTGGTAGATAATACTACGTATACAATCTCTTTACTAAAGTTATGTATAAATCAAAATAAATCTAAATTTCTTATATTAGAAAATAAAACGAAGTGTTTCCAAATATAGATTGGACACAAAATTAACTTAAAATAATAAACTGCGTGTTTACATAACAAAACCTAAAAATCAAATCACTTGTTTCTTAAAATCTAAGTCCATAATTTATACTTGATCTTTCTATATTACGAATTTAAGCTTTATTAATATACGTGGGAATTAGAATTTCCACGCTTCTTTCTAACTTTTTTTAATGAAAAAACTACTAATGCTTCAGTTCAGATTTAAATTTGTAAACATAAATCCTCTAATTATTTACATCTGACTTATAATTGAATTTGATGGAGCCTGTGGTTGATTGACTTGATCAATAAGGTTGATATATAACCCCTTTCCACAATTAACTATTTGTAAATTCTGTATACGCATTTCGACAACCAAGTTGTCATCATCTTTCAAAGTGTTTAAAAAATTGAAAAAAATAAACTCCGTACGCGATCCGCACCGTTGAAAACCAAGTGCACATGTTGGTTTTCAACGGTGCGGACGCGTAAGGAGTGTATTTTTAGTAAAATTTTTTCGCCGTGTTTTACCAGGTGCGACACTTTGAAATTATCTGCTGATGATGACAACTTGGTTGTCGAAATGCGTATACAGAATTTACAAATAGTTAATTGTGGAAAGGGGTTATATATCAACCTTATTGATCAAATCTGACTTATAATTGAACGAAAAGCACTAGGAATACAATATGCAACACTAAATTTATTTCATCTAACTTATTGGTTCGAATATCAAATAAAGCAATTGAGTGGCAGTACAGAATTCATTAACAACAAACGTACATCTGTACCATACTTCATTTAAATTTTCTTAAATGATCATTTCATATATACATATTGGAGAACATTTCCAGGAATGCATATTAAACGTACTGAACCGTAAATTAATTGCATTCAGAACTTGGGATGAGATCTGTAATAGATATGTATGAAAATGTCATGTGCATGGCAGGCAATGCGAGCGAATGAATTACCGATGACAGAATGAATACTGACGACATATCGTACAAGTAGAAATATAATTCCCATTATGGTTTCCGTATTTCGCGTGTGTTGTTTAGATATTGTAACGAAGCCAGGGACAGCACTTTGAAAAAGTGTAATCTGACACCGAAATTTGTCAACATCTTTTTGAATAATGTGAAAAAACTGCAAAATATGTGGGTGAAATAAGTTCGGTATAATGTCCTTAGTATAAATTCATGTGTATTATAGTAGCTTTCAGAAGATTTTGTAAAATGTACATAATTCGTTTCAGACTAATTCTGACGATAACGGGAACAAATCAATTAACGTTAGTTTTAAAGTATTCGAAAATATTTTCTAAGAGGCGAGATCACCATTTCTTTTACTTGCTGCATTCAATGTCTAAGTTTCTATCATGCCTTGATAAACATTTGTTGTCTCAAAAAATGCATTAAGTGATTTCAACCCTTTACAACAAGTAACGAAAAACAAAAATTTAATACTGAAAACAATTGTAATCCAAGTAAATGCTGATTTGTTTAGTATCATGGCATTGAATAATGGATTAATTAAAAGAAAATTTATTACAGTAATATGTCATTTTTCAGTACAGTATTTGAAAGAGTTACAATAAGAATTTTGTTTGGGAAATATTCGTTATGTATGAAACAATTAGCGAAAAACATCAAGGTATTCTGTAGGAGTATTTCAAATCCGAAAGTCTATGGACAATGACCATGAAATTTTGCAAGACAAATTAAATATGGGTATATAGTTGAACAGAGAAACATTACTTGTACTACTGTAATAAATAATAGAAGTACCAAAATTAAATGCAAATAACAAAAGAAAAAGTATTCTGTTAATAGATTTTCAAAATAAAACGATATACTGTGCCTTCAAAAATGATTGAACGTGCCACTTCATTGAATCAGGGTATATAGTTACCGATTGCCGCGTGATATTATTGAACTATTCTGGTCAGAACTATGCCTAACTTCACTGTATTTGTATCCGTCACTTGCACACCTGTTTAGTATTTATAGTTTCTCCATTTTTAACAACAGTTCTTGTAAGAACTCCCAATTGTTTTATTTTACGTTTGAATGATCAATTGACCAACATGCCTTTCTCATTAGAAGAAAATAAGTTATTTTGAAAGCATATTATCGAAGTGGAAACCAGGATGAAAATCAAATTTGGAAGTATTCACTTCGGTCTTGTGCAGATCAGTTTGAGGAAGAATTTCCACGACATGAAGCTGTTAATTTCGAAATATTTTCGCAACATGTTCGAAGAATTGTAAAGCGTTTTGATCGAAGTGGCAACGTTTCTACGGGAAAATCATCAGGACGGCCGACTCTCTTGCCTGAAGTAGTTTTGGAAGATATTCGAGAACGAATGGATGTTAGTCCGAAAAAATCAGTGTCACAACTTTCAGCACAGACAGGTTAGTTTGATCAAATTTTTGTTTATCAAATAAATATGTACCTACTTTATTTAGGTTTATCGGTTAGGACATGTCATACTGCATTGAAGAAGAAACTCCATTTACACCAATACAAAATATCTGTTGTGCAGGAACTATATCCATTAGATTTTAATCGAAGAATTGAGTACTGCACATGGTTTAATGAAGTTTTAAATAATGACGATATATTAGACAAAACATTTTTCTCTGATGAGGCATGGGTTCACCTTTCAGGAAACATAAATTCACAGAATTATAGGACATGGTCAACTGAGAATCCACATAACTTTAAGGAGACAAGTTTGCACCACATAAAAATAAGAATTTGGGTTGCTATGTCAAGACGTATATTAATTGGTCCAATATTTTTTAATTATACTATAAACGGTGAACGTTATAGAGAAAATATTTTACAACTATTTATTAATGAACTAGACGCTGAGGAATTGCATTATGGTTTTTTTTCAACAAGATTCTGCTGCTGCACACTGTGCAGGTGCTACGATAACGTTTTTAAGGGAATTTTATGATAATCGTTTAATAACATTTCCTCCTCGTTCACCTGATTTGACTCCCTTGGATTATTTCTTATTTGGACATGTAAAAAACAAAATCCATACGAACAGACTTCATAATATTGACGATCTGCAACAAGCAATCGAATATGAGATCAGAAATATTACTGTTGAAACGCTTCACAAAGTATTTGATAACGTGAAGAAGAGGGTAACTAAATGCATGGAAAACAATGGACAACATTTTGAACAATCTTTATAAATTATATTAAACATTTTTAATAAGCTGTTTGACCTATTGCAATTATTAAACTAACCTAAAACTTCCATTTTTAATCCTTTAAGCAAAATAAGCCAATCATTTAAACAGGTTGAAAATTAATAAAATATTGAATAATTAATAACTTCTTTGCAAAATATAACTTCCAAAGAGCTACTAAAATAAATTTTCTGGGTTTTTTTTTCCTATTATAAATTAGGTTAAGGCTTTTAAGTACTTTATAAACATGTCAGAATTAATAGTTCGATTCAGGTTACACGTGAGGTGGCATGATCAGTATTGCAACAATCATTTTTAAGGCATTGTACACAGTCTGTGCACTTTAATAAGAGAAGCCCTGTCAAACCATTAAAGGATGGATATTCACGTTGAACAGGAATCATCATCTTTTAGGTTACTACAAAACTTCGAGCATATGCCCAATAATTTACGATACTATCTTTTGTCTCTCTTTAGGTTCTTATGTCCGTTGAGACTTGTGCTAGATGTCTTTCCCGAAGTCCTATGTTTAACTTCTGCTCAAAAATGCGAGAGATTGTTCTAGATGCAATTTAGAGTGATTTTTACATAAACGCAGTGTTTGTTGCATGTGTAAAGCGCGGATGACTGGCACGACGACGATTAATGATACCAGTGTCTCAAAAACGAGCAATTGTACAATATATGAAACGCTATTTAACATTGAGAAGTGAAAAAGTGTTAAAATCTATCGTGCGCTATTTCCAACTTTGTGCAATATAATTATGTCAATGCAATTATGATATTCAAGACAACTTAAAGTTTTCTGACCCATAATTTCTTGTAATTAGATGAAATTGTCAGTATTTATGCTATTTTCATTTTGGTTACCAGGATGGAACCGACTTTCGACAATTCTGGTACTGACGTTTCCTCATCACTTGTAAGGCACATTTTCAGTGTTTAGCAGTCGCGCTGAGACTGGTGTAAGTCTGTGGTGGATGGGTTTATGTATATACACACGGGACAATGGAGCGTTACGGTTACTGTTGAGAAGTTTGGAGATACAGAATTGCCAAGTGTTGTATGGGGGATAACCATCATTATGGTTTAGGCCATTGTGTTATTTAGAGATCTCTATAGATTCGTGGATTTTTCGATCATAGTAATGACTAATGTGAAACAGAATTTTAGTCGAATCGAACTGGACATGGTGTCCAGTTCCAAGTCTATGCCAATAAACTGCTTTGTTTCGTCAATATATGCACTGTCGTACGAGCAAGAAATACTGTACGTTATACACCAAATGATTATAGAGAAGCACGGTTTCTTACTGAAACTGGATCTGAAAGTTTGAAATGGAGTTCCAAGATGCTGTTTTTAAGAAGTATTCTAGTGATGCGGTCAGTGATACCTTGTATATAGAGTAGATGGACTTTAGAGAGAGGGATGATGAATGCTGAGTATTGGGTTGTGGAAATCTAGGATAGACAACAAACCATAGATCGACATCTTTATATCTCATAAAAATCATCATAGCCTATTACAAAGACTCTACTGAAAGCATACTTAAAAGCAATAAATGTAAACTATGATGAAACAGGACAATACACAGACAGACAAATTACGAGTAACAAGCAGAGTCAGAAAATTTCTCAATCAGATCTCATGATCCCTGGTGTAATCAACACAATCACAACTGTGACAACGAATTAAAATAATAGTCTCCTCCATATAAACGCACAACACACTATAAAACTTGTAGTAAACATAATTTTATGATGGATAAGAAAACTGCACAATATCAGCCGCATAAAGCAAAGTTCAAATTCACAAATAAAATGGTAGAAATGTTTCCCGATACTAAACTGAGGCAGTGCGAGAAGAAAATGTATGCTATAATAACAATAATCATTTTATCCAACAGAAACTCATTATTTTATTGTAAAACATTTATATTGGCTTTTTATCTGTTGGACAATAAAGATTGATTATTATTATTATTAAGAAAATATTGGGTTAACAGAAAAATAATTCAAATTTAAATAAAACTGAAGCAAGAAGACGAAAAGTTTTAAATAAAATTAAACTAAAAGAGAACAATATATAGTAGAAAAAACAATGAAAATTCTGAAACGTGTCTCAATGGCACATTTCTCAATATCCAGTAACACATTGTTTTCGCCGCATCACCAGAAACACGTTGTTTTCGTTACACCAATTATGAACCAGCTTCAAATTATTATTCCGGTCGTAACAATGCGCAGCACTGACAATCTTCATATAGACATATAGATAGATCAACTGTATAAGCAAAAACTTTGCAATTCAAGAAACCGAGTAGGTCGTTAAGGAAACCATTAAAAAGTAAAGGCCCAAAATTAGATCGTAGGGGCACAACAGATATTAAATGTAAATATCGTATAACATAAAACATACGAGAACTTGAACGAGAAGAAATGAAATTCAATAACGGAAGAGAAACCAAATATTCCAATCTTAACTAGTACCATAAACTTGAGTGATCCATGGAAACGATCGACTGTCGTAAAGTCCATCACAAGATCATCGATAGCTTTGCTCATAAGCATATAAATTGGGCAATTTCTGCAAATTTATTTTGGTGGAACGCCTATTCACAAATCTATGCTTCTGAAGAGATAGCAGATGACATATTTGTACATCAGAAGTAATGTTAATAAATAACGCTAATATATTAAAATGATAAATACTCCTCTGTTTATATTCATATATGTCACCAACAAAGTAATGTTGCTATTATTTCTAAAAATCAAACTCTGCAATTTTTACTTTACCTAATATTGAAATTATATTTTAAAAATATTCTTTTAATACACATCTAATTGTTAGAACAATTAATATGATGAAAATTTATATCTTTGTATGCTTTTTAATATTGCTAATTAACTAAAAAGTAATACTTGACTCTCTCTCCACTTATAAAACTTTTAAAGAAAGAAATATTGGTAAAAATCCCATATTTGTCTCTATAGTAATAGTAGGATGAATTTTCTTTTATTGTACTAACAATCTACAGTAACACTGAAACACTGATCTCAAATATGGTATATTTGAATAATGGCATCCCTAGGAAAAGAGGAAAAACTTTACATAGCATGTTAATTAGAAAGCTTTTTTACTAACTCAGACAAGACCGACGCAAATAATACCAGGAAGCGCAGTTCTCAATCTATCTCTTTCTTTACTTTTTTACTGCAAAGCGGTATTAAGTTGTTTAACAAACTTCTACTCGGCTTATTTTTATTTGTTTTTTCTTCTAAGAGTGCCCTCTATTGGAAAAACGTGAACAATTTATTTTTCTATTTAAGAGTTTATGAAACTTCTAAAATCTTTAATATATAGGGTATTGACGTAAGCCATAAGCATAAGAACAACTGAGAAAAAGACTTTTTCACACGAAAAGGGAGAGCGCTTCAGAAACGGAACGCTTCCGGATAGTACTCTTTCTTAATAATAAATCGAATTGATTATAAATTATATAAGAGTTTTCAGATATACTTACTGAACCGAACATATCCAACGCAGTTCCTTTTGTGCTCAAAAGAAGAAGTTTATATAGTACTTTTGTTCGTATTGTTAAAAATGAAATGGGGTAAATAGAAAAGACATACTTTTGTTAGACGAGTAATAGCATTATTTTACTTTTCTTAAATTTATATTAGACGCTTGAAAAGTTTATTTGAAAATGTAACAAAATTTACAATGTTGATTAATTCTACTAATAGATTGAATTAATTGTTACCGAATTAACTACTA
Source organism: Dermolepida albohirtum (assembly GCA_031893035.1). Lineage (NCBI taxonomy): Eukaryota > Metazoa > Arthropoda > Insecta > Coleoptera > Scarabaeidae > Dermolepida > Dermolepida albohirtum. The sequence goes on along the minus strand of JAVIWB010001410.1, from coordinate 170,907 downwards.
CTAATTTAGGTACAGTAAAACTGTAGAAGGTGTATTTAAAATCTCTTTAAAAGTAAAAGAATGTATAATTACATAGTAACTTCCTTTTTTTTTGCAAGAGACACAAAAATTTTATAAGATACATGATATAAAGGATGTTTCAAATTTCGCGGTTTTTTAATGAATGAATAAAACACATAATTTGCATTCGCTTTCGAAAACTTTTTATTGGTAATTGAAGTATCAGTTATGACATTCATATGCGTAAAATAATATCTGCCAAATGGTCTCGTCTTGCAGCTCCACAGACGTCCACTCTTTTGTTAAAATTTTCAATGACATTTTAACATAATTGAGGCTCTATCTCACCAATGACATGAATAACTTCGTCTTTCGAAGCAGAAATTGATTGTGGATTGTTTTTTTAAACGTGACCTTTCACATAACTCCAAAGAAAATAGTCTAACGGTGTCAAATCGCATGATGTTGATGGCCAATTAACATCACCGTTTGTTGAGGTTACACGTCCAGGAAATTTTTCTCTCAATAAATCAATTGATTCGTATGCAAAGTGATGTGTAGCGCCATCCTGTTGAAACCGCATATTCTCTAGATCAATATTCATTAATTCAGGCCACAAAAATTCGGTTATCATCCGAGGATATCGATCACCATTAACAATCACCTGACAATCATACACACCAAAGAGTAACTCGTTTAGGATACATAGGTTTCTCATGAATAATTCGTGGATTTTCCTCACCCCCAGATATGGCAATTTTGTTTATTAACATAGCCACCAAGTTCAAAATGTGCCTCATCGGAAAATATTTTTTGAGAAAAAAAAAGTTGTTCATTGATGAAATTGACAAGTGGACGACGTTTTAAATGATCTAATGGCTTCAGTTCCTGTGTTATTTGAACCTTATGTGCCTTCAGAGCTAAATCGTTGTGTAAAGTACGCCATATTGTTGATCGACTAAGTCCAAGTTTTTGTGAACGTCGTCAAATGAACATTTCAGTATCTTTAGCACTTTCACAAACCAATCCAATATTTTCTTGTGAACGACCACTACGACTGTTTTTTTTTTTACTTTTCTGACCTTCCACGGACCGGTCTCTTGAAATTTTTTAATAATTCGACCAATAGTGCTTTCAGATGGACGATTATGTAAACCATAAAATTCGGGTAATATTCTAAAAACTTTTCACAGAATGCTGATTTTCATAAAATAATTCAACAATTTGAACGCGTTGTTGTATCGTGTACGAAGCCATTTTTATAAATGTCATACATCACACTTTTTAAATGTTCACATACCCAGACAAATTCAGTGCGCCATCTATATTTTATTTATTCTTAAAAAACCGCGCAATTTGAAACACTCTTTAGAATATTAAAATATATTGTTTCATTAGTAAGAAATAAATTTTGTCTATCAATAATTCTTTTTACTATTCGTCTTCAGAAAAAGCAAGCTTCTGCGCCTCGCTCTGTAATATATAAGCATTCCAGACAGTGAAAAACATGCGAACACCATATTAACAAATGTAACCCCATGCACGAATTTAGCTATGCCCCACTCCTTGTCTTTTTATGATGAGTAAGTTCCATCAAGCTGTTCGAAATATGCGTTAGTTTCGATTCTTCCTAATTTGACACAAATGCCTTGCTATTGAGCCACGTTTTCAAGTTTTGAAACAAGAAAAAGTCTACGGAGACTAAATCTAGCAAATAAGCAGGATGCGGTAGCAATTCAAAATGTTGTTCTTTAATTTTTTTGCCACTGAAACAGTTGAGAGTGTACATGTGCATTATCCTGAAGAAAAAGAATTCATTTCTTCTTTAGCACAAAATGTTCCATTAAGTTGTATTGCATCGCACCACTGATCGAATAGCACATATTTCTTTTAATCCGTACTATTCGCACGTTACTGTTTAGCTATTTGAAGTTAATCGGTAAAAAGAATTACATTGCATTCACAAAAGGCCTTTATGTCCCAGTGTACGGTCTCTGCATCCTTCGAAGAGCTTGTGCTAGCCTCAGTAAATTGTATCGATTGTTGCTTCATTTCGTGTATATGATGGTGTAACCAAGTTTCTTCAACCATTATTGTTCAGACCCAAAAGTTTTTCGAATTATATCTTAACTTCGCTAAATTGAAGGCTAAAATGCGTTCTCGTTTGAGTTCGTAGTCCACAATCAACAAATAGAGCACCCAACATCAATATAATTGTTTCATTTTTAATTCGTTATGCAAAATCCAAACTAATGATCTATACAAAATGTGTAGCATTTCTACTTCACGTAATTTTATTCAAGGGTAATTTAATATATTATATACTATGTACTTTTTAAATAGATTCTGGAACGCACTCACCTTTGGGGTGTCCATCACGTTGTTCATCAAATATACTAGTCTAACAGCGTTTAAACTAATATGTCAATCTCTCGATGTTTCTAATTAATGCAGATCAGTCCCCGCGGACAGATTTTAGTTTGTTCTGTTCTTTAAGAATAAGAACATGATTATATTCTTTTTCTTAGTACTGATCGGAATTCCACTTTTTCCATGTTCCAAAATAAGCCAAAAACCGTTTAGTTTCTATTCAAGTAACAACGATCGGAATTAACAAATTTTAACTGTTACATTTTGAAGGATTGACAAGTTTAAAACGAAAATGATTTTTTGTTAGTGCTGGCCTCTCTTGTCAGACCTAGTAATTATAGACCCGCCCTTGTAATTTGCTGACAATTATACAATTTAAAAATAAAAACGCTTTTAAATTTTCTGAATTGTATGAGATTCATTTGACGGAAAGTAAGACTGAAACAAATTCAATTTCAACGCATTTATACTAATGATGCTGTGTCATTAATCCAGTTTTGTAATGTTCTTTCTTAAGATTTTCAAACTACTCCTCTGAAGCTTCTTTCCAACAAAAAGTCATTTGTGGCTAGCTTTGAGAGTAGAGTGAATGGGGATCAACAGTAGGAAATATTCGCCCAAAATGAGGTTACTGACAACTTGGACATATTAATACCAATTCTACGTATAAAATGTGATTTATGCATTCGGGCGGCATGCTAATTACATATCTCTTTCGTGTTAATTCTTCTGTCGCTCAAAAAATATTACTAACTTTTTTTATCATTTTTGGAACTTTTTGAGGGTATTAATTACACATCACTACCCTTTAGTATGATGTATATTGTATGTAAATGGGCATCATTGTTTTTGTTATACATATATTTGTTTTCGAATTCACGGATATACTGAGAAGAAAGTATAGATAAGGTTATTTAGTTTAGTATTGTAGAAGATATATTCGAATGCTTTATAAAGACTTTCTAAACAAAATGCTATAGAAAAGAGATAAGTGATTTGTTAAATATGTGTCTAAATATGAGAAATATGTAGCATGATAAATTTCTGCTAATTTTATAATATGTAGAATGTTCAAAGAAGACCATAGCTAGTACTACCAAAACTCTATTTATTAATTCAAAACAGCTATATTTTTGTGTTGCTATTGTTAAAAGACATAACGCTCATTCTCTGAGGGTTTCAATATCGTTTCTGAAAGCCTAACAAAGTCCAACTGCGTTTGAAACTGTCGTCTCTTAAAGTCTTTTCTTGTTCTATAATATACGAGGTGTGTTTTTTAAGTAAGAGACATTATGCTGTATACACTAATAGATGGTGCGCTCGCCGCAACCAACGCTTGCGTCATGTCCCGGTATTCCTTGCGTTTCAATAGGTTCAAAGTTGATAATGTGGAACATTTACACTCTATTAGAATGCATAGGTACCTCGATGCGTTGAACGCGAAGATTTTGAACTATTTCGTTGCGTACGTACATACATGAACGTATATTTGTGCGTATAGAACGATTCGAACTGCTTTTCTATTTAGTGTTTGAACTCTTATATTTATACTTGTAGAATTATGTGTACATACATCTCCACATAACGAACATTGCTGCTCAAAATAAAATTATATGAAACATTTGTGTTTTTCAATTACATAGAGCTCTTTAAACAGGGAATAGCTTAACATTAACTTTCATTATTTTAACTTCCATCACTTATGTACATCATTTTTGTGATATTCCAAGCAATTTGTGATTATGCTTACACTTTCAACGAATTTGTTGGTATGTATATGGTATTTTGGTTTTGCAATGGAAATTCGTACTTGTCCAAAGACAAATATGCAATACGGTATCCATACGAACAGCGTCCATCTACCAATACATTTCGAAGAATAAATTGAAGACTTTGTGAAGAAAGCACATTTGTTCCTTGTCAACGTGATGCAGGTAGACCAAAACATTGTCGTATGATTCAAATTGAAGAAGGGCTCTTGGATATTTTTGATCAAGATCCTACTTACAGCACTAGACAAATGGTCCAGGAAATTAATATTCCAAGTAAAGCAACAGTTTCAGTTCTTTTAAAAAAGGACAAAATCCCAGAGCTGTTCGAGAATTTGAACACCAAAGAGGTTTTTCTGTGAATGTTTGGTCAGGCATCTTAAATTTTCAAATTGTAGGACCAATAGTTCTTCCGAATACAGTAAATACAAATGATTACGTAAATATATTGAAGGAAGTTTTGAATAATGTTCCGTTTAATATCAGAGCCAACATACATATATTACATGCGCTATTGTGCACCAGGTCATAATGCAAGAAATACAACAGCACGCTTGAATAAACGTTTTCGAAGTAGGTGGATCGGTAAAATAGACCAATATAATTGCCTATAAGGTCACCAGATATGAATCCCTTTGACTTTTTTGTTTGAGGATTTTCTAAGGAAAAAGTTTATGCGACACTTCCGGCGAACAAGAAGTAATGAATAACATTAACGTCACGATACAATTAATTACCTCAGATATGTTGTAAGGCGTCCTAGACTCTATTCCATAAAGGCTACAGTTTTGTCTTTAAACCAACGGCTACCAATTTCACCATTTACATTAATTATCACTATTACTGTTATTTTCATTAGATTTAAATAAAGTTTGTATTTTGTCACATCATTCCTACTGATTTGTTGAAGGTTTTGTACCATGCAGTCAAAATTACACTTCCTTTAAGCAATTCGTATGACTTAACTAATGACAATACAATATTTCTGTATCAAAATTAATTATAGAATAGCCCTACCTGACGTTTATCGGTGAATTCCTGACTATCCTATATGTACATTGATATATATATATATATATATATATATATATATATATATATAATGCTATGTATTTTAAACTAAGCTTTTATATAGAAAGAATAATGCAAACGTCAAATGTATAGAAAATGTGGTGAGTACTTGACGTCACACGTAATACACTACATTAATTCACTATGTAAAAGGAGTCCTAGTAAAAACATTACATCTACCTATATGTGAGTGCATATTATAGAAAGGTTTAATTTGATTTTATAAAGATATGTATCATTATATGGCGATTATGTTGCTTCGAATCAGTGCAGAGAAATGTTTGCACGTCCCTCAAAAACTGATTTTCCCTATTATGTTGAGACCTGTATTTCACAATCCTAGTAAAGGATGAAACATTGTGCGTATCTAATTTCTTGAAATTCTAAAAATGTACGTATTGCAAATTAAGTTGAGTTAAATTATCAATTTATACCAATGCATTAAACAAACACATTATGACTCTAATGTCTTAAAACCAATTTCAGTTTTAACAAGAGTTTAAAAAATAAAAACGCACGGAAAAATATAACATTAGGAAAGATGCATACAAAATTAACAAAGGAGTAAAAGAACATAATCATACCTTATACGAAAGATTAATACTATACAACGATAATAGGAGATGTTCCATTAGTATGTTGAATCTTTGTGCAATAATGTAAGTTTGCAAATATTTAATTTGTTTGGAAAAAAAATGTCAACAAATAATGTCAAAGAATCAATATAGATATAGCGAATATTTTATTTGAAAATGTAAAAGAATAAAAATTTAGTATAAAGTTTAATTCTAAATGAAATAAATAAAATTAAATTTGAGAAGTTCTAAAGAGGAAAAATAGTTATGGACCGATGACGTGGTCATTGCAAAATACACGATATGTGTAAGATAGGGAAGAATATGTTTGCGCGTACTGAAAATTATAAATACTTGTTCTCGTAAAAATTTGTGATGGTCTAGATTCATAGAGTAACACATTCAAATAATATTCTATTTTGAATTATTAATAGAACATCAAATGTCGTGCACTATTAGGGGGATGATATTCATGTGTGTACCAAATAACTGATGTATTTAATGTTTTGTTATTTTACTTAAAAAAACACTAATATGAAATCAAGAGTTACTTTATCTTTGATTATAATTGTGTTTTTAAAATTAATTTTATACGTTGTTGTAAATATATGGAACCAACTACAAGTTATATGTGTAGGTCAACGACGGCCATGATTATAATAGATGGGAATATACACATTTAGTTAATTTGATGATATTTGTTGATTATAATTGTTATAATCCAAGATTTAGAAGAAAATTGAGTCTAAATCTTTTTAAAAGTTATTACAAAAAATTTTTAATTTGAAATAAATAAAATACAAATCTTACTGTTTATTGTTTGTTTAAAACATTTAAATGTTTTTGAAGATCACACAGTTTTCTTCGAATACATTATTATTATTGATTCTAATTGTGTTGAATGCATTAAAGATTACCAGTTTCTCTTCACTAATGTTGTTATTTAATATATATGTATATATATATATATATATATATATATATATATATATATATATAATCTATTAGTTCCTTGTACCACTAGTGGTGCCAGGTATATTGTACTTCTTGTGAATGTTCTCCATTTATTTTTATCCTTTGCCATTTCCCTAGCTTCCGTTTTCGTACTTGCCTTTTTCTCGATAATCTTTGTTATGGCTTCATTCCAAGTCTGTTTCGGTCTTCCTCTCCTCCTAACTTTTTGAATCTAGGCTCTTCTTATTTCTTTCATTGGCCTTATCCATTCGTCCATTCGGTATAGGTGGCCCCACGATCTCAACTGTGTCTGCTCTATAAATTCCTCTGCGTATTCCAAGGTCCTTTCTAATTACGTCGTTCCTCATTCGATCCATTCTTAACACTTCTCGTACTCTTCTCAAGTATTTCATTTCCCTAGTCTTAATTTTGCATTTTTGTCGCTGGTTCAGTACCCAAGATTCGCAGCCAAACGTTATTACTGACCTATATATTGTTTTGAATATCTTTATCTTAGTTTTCCGTGATATCCCTTTTTTACTTATGAAGGTGTTATTCATTGCATGATATAAATTTAGGGTCTTTTCAATTCTCTTGTTGATATCTGCCTCATATCTGCCTCATTCCACATTCCTCTATTTCTGTGTTCCATATATTCAAATTAGTGTGTAAATCTGATTCGTTTTTTTGCTATTAATACAACGTCGTCTGCAAATACTCCTGAAATTTCAATTCTTTTTAAATTTAAATGTTCTACGGTAAATTTAATAAACAACAGTTAAATGCTGTAATCAATAGTTTTATTTATTTGAATGTTATGGAAAGCTAGATACTAGGATTGATTCAAAAGAACCCCAACTCAGTCCTTAAACGCTTATAAAACAATTCCTAAAAGAGTCTCAAATTGAAAAATATTATACATTATGAGAATACTTATTTCGCAATGTAGATTTTCTTTTCAAAATTTGTACATACTTCCAAATAAGTACGAGTGTAATTAAAAACTTACAGAGCATATCACAACAATGTGTAGGTACTTTTGAGAGGATGTGGATGAGGTCATTGACACGTTTCTTTGCTGTATGATTAATGTTACAGGAATGTTATAGAAATTCTGAATTCAAGTAATCCATATAAGCCTTATTTAGTGACCAATATATCTGCTTCGGCAGTTAAAAGAGAGGAGTAGACAAAAATGATCGATGAGAATGTATGCAATTTATTTCTTGAATAAACTCTAAGAAAATAAAAACTGCAGCTAAAGAGTATGCAAAAGTGATCGACGAGGGTTTATGCAATGTATTTCTGGAAAAACCTACAATATAAAGAATAAGCAGTGACCTATTTATGTATATTTGTGATTGATGTGGTTTTATATATAAGATGTGTAAATACAAATTTAATATAATAGTAGGGATTAGGCATTTTTATATTACAATAGTATCATATTAATAATATAATAATTGTTTATTAATCTAACAGTGTTAGCCTATTATAGAATATTATAAAAAAAATAATAATACATACTAAAAACAATATCAATTAGAACCTAAGAAAAACAAATGAAAATTAAAGGGTAAAAGAAACTAAAATTATTTTTTGAACTTAGAAACTAAAGTTGATCTTAAAGTATTTAACTTGCTATTAAATATATAAACAATACCCATACAGTAAGCTTTACGCAACAGCACGAGTCAGTACTGAAAATGACGATAAGCATAAATGAAAGGGAGATAGAAGATTCCACTGCACCAAATTCCCTCGAAAGATTATCGTATCTATAACTATGAAATACGTATTTGCCGTACTAACGAAAATACAAAGTCTTAATAAATCATTATGTACTTAGAATAAAAAAAGTGTCATATGACAATAGAGTAATCAAACTTAGTGCGAATATACGCATTGTAGAAACTTATCACGCAGTTAACTTGTATTTCTAGTAAGCTAAAATACTGCTCTACGCTATAAAATGTGGTGAAAGTTTACTCTAGTACCAAACTATATGGCACAATTCCTTATCAAGTCAAAACACCCCCAAAGGCTGAGCATCATTAATATATTCAAATCCTTTAAGCTTCATCCTAAGACTGATGATCCTGTAGGTATTTAGAAACATTTAGAAAGAGATAAAAAAGATGTTAGATTCATTACAGTTAAATATTTGGGTACTACACTGGATGTAAACTTATACTGGAAAATCTTTGTCGAGAAAAGCGAAAAGAAAATGGATTCCAAAGGCTGAGCATCATTAATATATTCAAATCCTTTAAACACTTGTTTCATCCTGAAACTAAGGATCCTGTAGTTGGATACATTTAGAGAGAGGTAAAGAAGTTGTTAGATAAATTCTAGGAATGCAACAACATAATATATTGCAAAAAGGCAGTCATTCAGTGATGAAATTACACTAAAAATATTGAATGCACCAGCATCCATTAAACATTCAGACAGTCAAACAGGAAGATCATTAGCAACGAGTAAGAATGGACTTTTCTTACTCTTTATTAATTAACAACACACCACAAAAGAAACAATAAATCAAAAAGTATGGTTTCAAATATAAATGAAAATTAAAAATGGTAGATATAAGACGATAATTTCAAATATCATTCTTATTACCAGACTTATGTATAGCAGTTATACGTAATACTTTCGCCTTTTCGGAATATCTTTTCTACTTGAAAATTAAATGAAATGTGGCAGAGTATTTAACAAGGCTTGTCTACAAACCCTAAATACAAAATTAGGGTTAGAACCTGGATCTATTTAAAGTTGGACAAGATTGAGTTCCATAATATTCACTAAATTGCAGAAATTAGAAAATTCAATGTCAGTAAAGACAAGAAAATCAGTGCTTGAGCGTAAAACCGATTGAAAATGAATAGAAACGGAAGTAGCATTAAAATGGAAGCCTCATCATTAAACAACATGAAACCCGGAATAAGAGTACATCCACGTTTTTTATTAAGGATAAATTGAAGCATCTCAGGACCGCGTTCTACACAATTTCTATTTGTCATGCAATTGATACTTGATTTTACACAATGTTTAAGTTTATATACATTAGTTTGTAGCTGGATTGCCATAAACCCCCTATCAAAATTGGGTTCTAATTCGAATGACTCAGCGAGTTTAAAAGGAGAATCATTTTGGAAAATCACTCCTTCAGAAGTATCGGATTGGAACAGAGAGGTTGAAATAACAATATAAAATAGTACACAAATGCTCACGCGTTACCTTTGTATTATATTGTGGGGGTTTAACTGCAAAAGTTAAGGTATAATTTTCGGGATACGATTCTTACAGGTTAGACAAACATATTCTTGTAGGTATTTAACGATGATATACCACCAGGCATTAGTTATAAAAGTGATTTGGTTTCCTAAATAATATGACATGTAAAATAGAAGAGAGTAACGGGTTTCTTCGCAACATGTTATTTTGTTTTCGTAAAGGTAAAAATGAAACAAGAAAAATATGTACTGTATATGAAGAAGAATATGCGTGCATATCAAAAGTGTAATTTCGATGTCGCCAAAATAATTAATTTAGTTGACAATCGACAATCAAATGGTGAAAAAATTCAATATTTTGGTTACGCACAAGTTACCGGAATAGATCAAATGGACCGCGTGTCTATTTGAGATTCACCACATAAACGCTACGAAAGCAATCCATTAGTGAATAGATTCACTAATCGCTTCAACTGGTGACGAGAAATAAATAATTTATAAAAGTATGAAATGAAGAAATCTTAGATCAACCCACATGAACTCAAAGTCTTCATCCAAATAATGTGAAACTTTGCTTTGTTGGGACTGTAAAGAACTTATATTGTTACGCTTCGCATATATAATAATTTTTTATATTATGTTTTTAAATTCATTTATTCTAATTTAAGTAAATACAATTCGATTTTAAATTCATAAATTATTACTTAGACATTCTTTGTGTTATATCCAGATGAGAAATTTTTTGTTTTCATCACGTACAGTGAGGCTGTAATAAAACAAAGTGTTATCGTTTTCCAGAAAGTCAAATGCCAAAAACTTTTCAAACCTTTTCTTGGAACAGACTTAGTAACTTTCTACTGACACATTCAATATTAATTCTACTTTATTGATTTCTAAATGCAATTAGAAATTCAAATATTAATCCCCTTTTCACACAGTACTTTTAGTTTATGCTCATTTTTTGGGCGTCTAACTTCCAGCGTGCCTATTCTCTTTTCCTATTGATTGATTCAAATATGACCAGCCTCCTGCTCTTCAGTTTACAGTTTCTTTTCTTAAAAGCCCCAGCTTCTAAGAAAAAACAGACATTTCTTCTCCAGCCATGAATAAGGCTGCACACATTCTTTCTACGAGCTTGTGCAGTTAAGTTTTACACACACATGCAGTGTCCACGTGTTTATTTTACTACTGCAAAACCCTGGTCCAGGATATGTATATATATATATATATATATATATATATATATATATATACGCAAGTACCTCACGTATCATTCGATACATATTTTAATTTAATCCTTTTAATATTTGTATCCACAGCTCGTCGAATTACTTTTATTACAGCATTGCGATTACGTACATTTTGTTTTATCTGTTGTTCTCGCTTTTGTTAATTACTTTTATTTTTATATACTCAAATTTTAAGAATTAGCTTAAATTAGTGAATAAAATTTTAAGGGCAATTCTGTTGTTTTATTTCCACTAATAATCTTTCTTTCAGTTTGGCACACGTCCTGGACTTTTGATACTCATTGCAAGCATTTATTAATTTGTCGGACACGCGCTCGTAATAAATTTGCTAACCACTACGTGCAAATAAATATTTCCTATTAAATAACATTATCTTTATTATCTATTTAGATAATTAAGGGGTTATTTGACCCCTTAATGCACTTCATATCAAGCTAGGAGGTGATAATATATTATGAGTCATTACCACACAACCAAAGTATAGGTTCAAATAAGTATGTATTAGGAAGTGTTCGGGAACAACAAATCAGAAAAGAAGGTATATTAGCGATGGCAGATCACATGTATCATTTCAGAGTAACCCAAAATTACTGGAGCTAGGATGCAATATTTTGCCTCATTTTCCTGACATTATGCAGTCCGACTGTCATTTATTTCTCTTTGGAAAACTCTCTTAGTGGTATGAATTTCACTTCTCTGGGACTTCTGCAAAACCCTTTTTTATATAAAAACAAAAGATTTCTATATTCATTAAGTTACCAGAAAGATAAAAGGAGATTATTAATCAAAATTGTCATTAATAATTTTATAATAATTTTACCTTTAAATTGTGCCTTGAAATCCTCACCAACTCTCCGGCTAACACAATAACATCTGTTTAAATCTCGCCATTTCAGTAGTTGGTTGTGATACCTTGAAGATTTCTGTAATTTCTTAGTTACAGTGAATCTTTTATTAATTCGCGCCCATTTTTTTAGAAGAGTAAATGCACTGAATGTGCAAGTGTCCTGCAGTAATAATATTGTTATACTCCACCGATCGCCTATTGAACTTCCTGATAAATTCTATTATAAGCTTCAATCAAAAAGACACTTTATAAAAATACAGTTGAATGTAATTTAATTTAGGAAAATTTAAGTCAATAATAACAATTTAAATCCAAAAGTAAAATTTAACTCCTAGTACGAAATCGTACTGCAGAACATTAATTGCTCCGTTTCCCAAGTACGGCAGCAAATAAAGTTAATAACAATCGTGGGGATATCAATTTAATCTTGAAGGAATTAGAAGAGTGGAGTGGAGATGTAGAGAACTGGCCACGTCTGACCGCTGGATTAACCATTTCTTCATACCCTTCTCTTTTACCGCTCGCTATGGCAAGTGATGCTTGAAAAGAGCCATCAGTTTGAATTACAGCTTTTATATATAGTTTTACTACCCGTCGTTATTTCTACTTATTGTGGACTGAAATCTCATATAAGTGGTAAATTTTACACGATTCGTGGCCTCTAAACTCCATTAAAGTAATAATAAATTACTATCGTTATAAAATTTAAAAAAATATATTGATCGTTAATAAAATGTAAATTTTGAAAAAAAGTACTACGGAGATTATCTTGTTTTGTTATTAAGAGCCAATGAAGCATTTTATAAAGTAAAATTTTTCCTCTTTACAAAAAATATCTTAGTATTTTTAAGCAATAAATAGAAATACAATTTATTGTTGTAAACGTGAAACAGGAATACGAAATAATTTGCTTTTGAAAACAGTTTTTATTAGCAAGCTGGCAAGCAATTATTAGTTTTTATATAAAAATTTTATAATATATTTAATAGAGATATTTATATTCACGATTTCTTCCTGAGCTCTGGAAGTTTGTCATGCTTCGAACAACTTCATACCTCATTATTTACAGACACCGAAACTTTTTAAAAAACTGCTCTTGAAAAAATGAAACCAATCATTGAAGAATAGAACTAGTCTAATTTCATCAATTTGATACGCTTTAAGAACATTCTACAATTGACCAAGTATAGATAAATAAACATAATTGAAAAATCATTAGAAGAGAAAAATCTTTTTTCAAATTTTTCTAGATGTTGGACGAGCTTTTGATAAAGTTTCACATGTAGGAGTCAGATACAAATTGAAGACATACTTACCAAAACAATATTCTATATTGTATACATCTGATAGATAATCCAGAGTAAAGCAAAAAGAAGCTTACACTGCCCTGAAGAAAATGAAAACAGAGAAATGCACTGGGTCCAGTTCTGTCCATTTTTTACACAAATGAAATGCCTATTCTGGAACAAGATACTATTGTAACCTTTGCAGATGACACTATCTTCGTGGCTGTAGATAGTTACCGTGATGACTAATGCATTTAGTAATACGACTGCCAAATGAAGAGTCAAGCTAAACGAAAGGAAATTAATGCATTTTACGAACGAAGCATATAATTATGTGTCAATTAATATAAGTAATGCCCAGATCCCTTACAGTGAAATTTTTGGGTATTACACTAGATGTAAACTTATTCTGGAAAATCTATGTCGAGAACAGCGAAAACAAAATTGATTAAGATACAAAAAAATGTATTGGCTTATTAGAAGAAACCCTTCATTGTTAGTTCATAATAAAGTGCTTTTGCTTTTGCAGAGCGAAATGTAGGTAAGATTATAGAACCATTGAATCCATTGACTCTCCGTCTTTTGATACCACGCAGGAGTATTTTTCTGAATGTTCTAAATGTTTTTCAAATGATGTCAATTGTGTTTTAAAGTGCTCCTTTTACGTTTTAACGCTAAAGTGTTATCAGTCACTGTAAATAATACAAATGGAGGAAAGGAATAGGAAATAAATTTACTTATTATTTGGCTGGGAGAGTGAGATGGATAGTGACGCTTTGCCTCCAGTAATTACCTCGGTGCTTGGATTCCTGAACTATGTACGTGTATGATTTCCAAGTTAGGTTGATTCGCTAACTTATCCGTTTTCGAAGGACCAAAAATTGTTGTATTTAGATGTGTTGCCGTTGCTTATGCTCTGATTTTGTTTTTGTTTCGGTTGTCAAGCACTCGTTATTTTGATTGCTCTATTACACACGTATATCGTTTACACTTATGGCTACAATACTATATTTCTATTACATCTGTGCGTGACATACAATTTCTTTATTTTTAAACAAATGGCGCATACAGCATCATTCAAATACCTTCTAGGTTTTGTAATGTTACTGGTTTGTTGGCGTATACTGACGACTTAACGTAGTCCCACCGATCGCAGCCTAAGAGAGATAATCGCGTGAGTATGTATTTAGAATAATTGCCTGGTTTATTTCCGAAAATAATCGATTCATCAAACTTCGCTTTCAGAAAGTAATTGTTTGAATATCAGTATGGCAAGCATCACTGTTTTGTTGAAACCACATGTCGTCCAAGTCGAGAGCATCGAATTCGAACCAAAAAAATTCAGTCACTACTGAGCGATTATTTAAATTCAGGATCATTTCACTAAAACTCAGTTACCGAATCTGCGAAGCAACAAATGGTCATCAGGTTTGTGTTCTTAAGTTAAAGCAATTTTATAAGCATCCTTATGCAAAATTCGTTACAAGCTGCTGTTGGAAATTTCAATTATCTAAGATCGACAAGGAATTAGTGTCTTCACGAACATTCTGACATATGTCTGGAATAGTCTCTCCCTATTTACACATCTTCGCTTCGTTAACATAAATATTGGGTCTGGGAAAAAGTTCGTGGCGTTTTTCCCGATAGATGGCATTGGTTGCCGATAACTAAAGAACAACAAGTCACAGCGACACCACCGACGGCTCGTTTTTTAGATGACCTTCCGAACGTTAGTTTGAGCGTAGAAACATTGTAATCGGTGCAGTGGTTGGAAAGTTATTCGCACTTGAAAATGGAGAAGAATAATGAGAAATTTCGCTATATTCTGCAATATTATTATGATAAGGGGAAGAACGCTGCGCAGGCTTGTGATAAAATTTGTGCTGTGTACGGTGAAGGTACTTTATCGAAATCTGTTGCGCGGAAATGGTTCGCTCGCTTTCGTTCTGGAAATTTCAATGTGAAAGATGAGTCACGCTCCGGTCGTCCAATCACTGAAAAATCTGATGAAATTCTTGAAAAAGTCCAACAAGATAAGCATATCAGCAGTGTCGATATTGGCATGGAGCTAGGCATTGACCACAAAACTGTTTTGAACCATTTACACAAAGCTGGTTACAAAAAAAGCTTGACGTATGGGTTCCTCATGAGTTGAGCGTGAAAAACATGATGGACCGAATTAACATCTGCGATGCGCTGCTGAAACGGAATGAAATCGAGCCGTTTCTGAAACGTTTAATAACCGGAGATGAAAAATGGATTACGTACGATAATCGGAAGCGTAAAAGATCGTGGATAAAGGATGGTGAGCCGTCACAAGCGTTCGCTAAGCCAACATTGACGCCAAAAAAAGTGATGCTGTGTGTATGGTGGAACTGGAGGGGAATCGTCCACTACGAGCTACTTCCAACTGGTCAGACGATTGATTCTCAACTCTACTGTGCACAACTAGAGAGATTACGCCAGGCGATTGAAAGAAAACGGCCCGAATTGATTAATAGGAAAGGTGTTGTCTTCCATCATGACAACGCCCGACCACACACTTCTTTGGTGACCCGTCAAAAATTGAGAGAGTTTGGTTGGGAAGTTTTGATGCACCCACCTTACAGTCCGGATATAGCACCCTCTGACTATCATCTGTTTCGATCTCTGCAGAACTCTCTCAATGGAATTAAGTTGGTTTCAAAAGAAGCCTGTGAAAACTACTTGATTCAGTTTTTCGACCAGAAACCACAGAAGTTTTTCACCGATGGGATCATGGATCTACCAAAAAAATCGCGAAACATTGTCGATAATAATGGAGCATATTCGGTTTAAATGAATTCGTCCACGCGCCATGCGGGGACCAGTTGAATTTTACTGAAAAAACGCCACGAACTTTTTCCCAGACCCAATATTATAAACGATGCATTCAAACTAGCCGAAACCGAATGTGAATTTTGATAAAATATGTGAATAATTTGTTGAAGCATGAATTACTTGACAATGAAATACTAGACACAAACAAGCACAAATGCCAGAAAAACAAATTAAGACTGCTGCTTCAAATATATCTTAATTTACAAATACGTCGTCTTTAATGGAAACATCCGTATTTGCATCCATGCCATTTCTTGTGTTCACTAACAAATCTCAGGATCTCTATTCACTTTGTATATATTCTGAAAAATGAAATTATTATTACAGAAGAGAATTATAAGAAAAATAATATATCCGTATGTCCCAAACATGAAATAAAATGAACGAAAGTAATGCATATAATATAAAATTCAAAATCAGTTCAATACAATTTCTTCTGTAGTTATGTATATTTTAGGTTTCTTATTTCGGCAACGAATTTTATTAGGTAAGTCCAAAAAGTTATCCACAGAGGTATGAAAGAAAGTATCTGGCTCATATAGACAAAGTCTTTTCCCTCATGGGATTTGGTGAGAGAATTTCGCACTAGAACAGATACAAAGAAGCGGCGCCCTCTTACAATCATGACCCGTATTCAGGTACTTTTCCTTGGTTCGGGATACAATTGCCAACAGTTACAGGCGAGAAAGAGCAGAAATGATAAGCGAAGATGACTGAATGTATCATCGAGTTTAGATTTTCTAGCGTAGCCTTCAGATGAAAATGCATTTTTGTAATTCAGTTTTATAGCGGTTGAGAAACCAAATCTGCGTGAATCGAGTTCATGTTATTGGAAGCAACAATCTTATACTACTCGTATATATTTGATTAGATTTAACAGAGTTAGGGAGTAGAAATATTATGCATGACAATGAATTTCAGAAAACGATAAAATTAAATTAAATTTAAGACAATAGTATATTAGATATATATATATATATATATATATATATATATATATATATATATATATATATTGATAAGTGGAAATGTAAATCAAATGCAATTTTAATTATAGTTATTTAGTAGCTAGTATCAAATATGATTTAGTTTAGTTCTCAATTAAGTTACTAATGAACACGCTTAGGTATATAATATAATGATTTAGCAAATATTTGTACTTATAAATGCAACGTTTCTAATATACACGGTTATTTTAAAAGAACGAACAGATTTCTTGACGTAATATTTGGGTTCTTAAGGATCATAGAACGATTTACTGATAATATTGGGAGTTTCTGAGTTCCGAATGGCAGACACAAGAGCACTATAGATGTTTTCATGTCTTAGGATCTTTTATTTGTTTGTTTATCCTCGAAATCGCAAGTCGATCTGTTCCATTCTCGAATGTTTGAATACAAAATCGATTGTTACGGTGCAGAGTGCTTGTCGAAGGCAATTCAACATTACATAGCCCTCTCCAAGAAGCATGCGGCTATATTTTTTGAAGGACTTTCCGTAATAAGTCGGTTCTATCTCAATATGCGGCTTTTCTCTTCGCTGCAAGCGGATTCGAATTAATTTATTTTTCTAGAAAATGGAGTACCGTCCTATTGGCATCCAATATCTCGAGCTTTTTTCAATGAAGAAGTGCCCTAGCGATGGATTAGTCATAAGTAGCTCAGGATCTTGTTCTTCGTGCTTGCTGTGTGAGATCCTTATACCTTACCGTACCTGACTTCTTCTTATGGGAATATGTTCAAGTTTATGTTTACCATTACCTAGTAACGGAAATGATCTAAAGTATAGAATAACAGCAACAGTCAGCTAAGTGAATTGAACAAGTCCGTACCGCAGGTAATGACCACATTGAATGCTTGTAAGACACGGAATAAGCCTTTGTTAGGAATATAATACTTGTTCTTGACTTTCTTGAAATTTTGTATTACTTGTCCTTCAGAAAATAGTGTGCTATGAAATCTGTTAATTGTTTTAGAAAAACCTGAACTTTGCATTAGATAAACGGTTCATAATATTCTCTATGCGGTTTCTACTCGTATTATATTTTCAGTATTATTAAATGTACAACTAATTATTGCAATAGAATATTATTAAGGAAATATTCTTGTATTTCAGCGTTACACACGTACCTATAATATATTGCCCTATTCAGTGAATGTAGTATGTATAAACTTAATATAATTTTTAGACTTCCGTGGTCCTTGTCTATAGTTATTTTATCTTTGCATTCGGATTTAAGCCGCATTCTCGATACCTGTGTCCCCGCACGGGCCGGGGCGCGGGTTGAACCTGGAAGCTGAGATAAAGAAATTGTTACGTGCCCGTAATACATTAGTTAAATTTAGTTTCATCTTATCACATTTTCTTTATAGTCATTAATTTTGGTAACATTATTCTCGATTGTACCATTTCCTTTGCTATTACTAAATTTTTAACCGTCACCTAATTAATTTCCCGTCTGTCTCTGTGAAGGCCCCATTTGGTCAGACATATTTTTGATCATACTACTTCGGCGATCTTACGCTTCGCATTTTCATTGTCATAACGTTTTTTTACGAGCTTGTACGTACGTTTGTAAACGTTTGGGAAAAATCATCGTGAAGATAAGGACACAATTGAAAAATATTAGAAGCGTTTTCTTTAAGTAATATTTCTGACAAGGAAATTTAATTTATAATCTCATTTGTGACGATCTGTACGATTGCATTTATTATTTTTCATGAGCACCTGTAACTTCGTACGTTAGGAAAAACATCCATCGTTATAAGGTAAAAATTTTTTCTCACTTTTATCGTCTAGTATTAATTTCTGTTGTGTTTTCCTTTTTCTGAATATTCAGGTGGTTTTTTCATACCTATCTTATTCATCGGGATCATTTCCATAATAGAAGAAGAACAGTAACCTACCACTGACTACTTAAACTTCCCAAAATTGCGACGTAGCAAGTTCAGATAGTTTAATTGTGATTTATATTTCACGTAATTTTTTTCCTCTACAGTGAATATTTCTAAGGGAAAATTCCTCTGTTGAACGGAGGTTATAATACGCTTTAATATTCTCTTTTAATTATTTATTTTTATCTATTATTAGAAAACTAAGAAGACAAACACTATCCACTTATAAGAGTGAACTACAAGACTAAAAAATAAAAACGTATATAAAGAAAGTTATCCTAACTAAACACATATATACCCATTTTATATATACTTATATATGTATATATATATGTATATAAGAACGCCTGACCTACCGATGCTTTAAGTGATTTCGATGAATCCTTTATTTTATTATACAAGTGTAATTTCCCTGGTCCTAATTTTATTGCATACCTAATACATACGTGTAGATGCATTAGATTATAGATAATAAAAATACTATATAATAGGATCCTCACATAGATTTCATTTTTGTACTATTTTATTGATTAAAGATATAAAATTCCAACAACCTCTTAATAAAATTAATTTAGTTAACTAGTTTCTTTCTCCAGTTAATTGTGCCCAAAGTATTGGGTTGGCAACTAAGTACTTTCGGTTTTGTAGTATAAAATAAAACACTCTTTTTTTAAACAAAGAATAGTTTTTAATCAATTATATATTTTTCATTTTGCTCAATGACCTTTGCCATCTTTCTTTCAGCTGCATGATTCCGCGCTCATAAAATTTCTGGTCCTTATCAGCAAAAAACTGAACCAGGTGCGAGTGAAGGTCATCGTCATTTGTGAAAGTTTTACCATTCAAAGAATTCTGCAAACTTCGAAATAAATAGTAATCAGATGGTGCTAGATCAGGGCTGTATGGGGGATGTGGCATCACTTCCCAGCCAAGCTCCAATAGTTTCCCACGAGTTGCCAAAGATGTGTGAGGCCTTGCATTATCTTGGTGGGAAACTACACCTTTCCGATTTGACAATTCTGGCCGTTTTTCTTTGATTTCTTCATCCAATTTTATTAATTGTTGATAGCAAATATCAGAATTGATCGTTTGGCTCCTTGGAAGCAGCTCAAAAAACACAACACTTTGTAATCCCACCAAACTGACAGCATGATGTTTTTTGGATGCAATTCAGCTTTCGATGTGGTTTGAGCTGGTTTATCGTGTTTGCTCCATGATCGCTTTCGAGCTATGTTACTGTACAGAACCCATTTTTCATCACCAGTGATGATTCTGTTTAAGAAAGGGTCGGTTTCATTTCGTCTAAGGTGCATATCGCAAAAGTTGATTCTTTGCGTTAAATGAATTTCTTTCAATTCGTGAGGTACCCAAATATCAAGCTTCTTAACTAGCCCAAGACATTTTAAATGTTTTTCAATTGTTGTGTGCGATACATGTAGCCTCTCCGCAACCTCTCGAACAGTTATATGACGATCCTCTTCAATTATGACTTTGATTTGGTCATCATCAACTTCAGTAGGCCGACCAGAACGTTACTCACCTTTGAGGGAAAAATCTCCAGAACGGAATTTTTTATACCAATTCTGACACGTGCGCTCTGTTAAGCAATTAGCACCATAAACTTCACATATCTTTTTGTGAGCCGCAGCAGCTTTCTTTCCTTTACGGAAATAAAATAGTAAAATATGTCGAAAATGTTCGTTTCTGCACTCCATTTAAAATTAACCCACAACGAATAGCTTTAATAAAAATCACGCACTACTTGCTTCTGAAGTTACGTCAATGTGACTAGTATCCCGCGACAAACGGTAAAGTACAGCACTAACATACGTTATACAAAAAATAAAGCAACGCTCTCTATCAGTAAAAACCGAAAGTACTTAGTTGCCAACCCAATAGTTTGAGAGATATTAGTTCCCGAGAATGGTTTTTCTTTACTATTTTTTTTTCCTTGTTAGCTTAATTCTGTAATTATTTTTACAGTTTCATCGATCTCATTGTTTTTTATTATAGCGTAAATGTAGTTTGTTTGCAATTCTTTTTGTACAACTGACTTTAATCATTTTATTTGCGAGTTTTCTTGAGTAATAAAAATGCCTAGCTTTCCAACTCAACATATATGGTACACGCTAGATATTTTATTTATTCAAACATTTTTTATAATTAATAAACTAATAATGCACACTGTGACAAACTTTTAATGATCTTTATCTGATTGACTGGCATTTGTTAGTGAATCGAATATACGTATATTTAGGGTTATTTTATATTTATAATTACATTTATATATTTTCAAATTCTTTTTTCTTTCTGTTTGTTGTTAATAATAATATTGTAATTAGTCGACGGAGATTAGTTTGATTTGTACAGCGCATTGAATGTATTATTATACTCGATATTCAGTTTCTTTTACCTTATAGAATTAAATTTCTATTTCCACTATATACTTTATCTCTAAAGGTTTTCTTGTTTTATAATAAACCAATCGAGACCAGTAGGTCTGTTCTATTTTTTTTGTGTCGCTAATCACTTCTGTATTATCCTTTGCCCCCTGTAAACCTTGTTATTGTTCGTTTTGCCAATCAGCGACCCGTCTTCACTATTAGACGGCGTTTGAGGATTCGTTAATATTGCAGCATCCTCCAAATACCTTCGGGAGAGGTAGCAACCCTGACATGTTTATTTTGTTTTTATATATTCCCAATTTCCTTTTTTGTATTAGATGACGTCGCAGAGTATAATCTTTTTCTATAAATATTTATGGTACAGTTTTACTTTACCACGTCAGCATTTCATCAAAAAAATTATAAAAGTTCAAAAAGACTTGTAATTGATATTAATAATGTAGTGAAGTCTTACTGAAGTTGGTAAAGTCTAGCAAAATTAGGAGAAGGTTACACTATTATTGAGGTAAGAGTACAAATATGATTAAGTAAGACAATCGCGCTACAGGTCAAGATTAAGTGAGAGAATGGTGGAATATAAATAGAAAATAAAGAAATCTAATTTATATGTATATATTTATGGACATGAATAATTCAGATTTGTGAGGAAAACATATATATCGGTATAGTATATAAGAGCAACGATATATTGCAATGGTTCCAAGAGCACAATATTTTTAGAGCCAAGAGTACTGATATTAATCCAATAGAAAACGTATATTGTAGATATATTTTTTTAAGAAAAACAATGAGATGCGTGAGTTGTGTATTCCAGTCAAATGGGTGCGTAAGACGACAAAGGCATCACCCTTAGCCGCCAAAATCGCCGTGTCTAAATCTATTAATTATTGCGTTATGTATTCCTCTGGCAGCCACAAAACCGTTACTTTATCTCATCATACGAAACGAATAGAAATTCACGAAATAACTTTGAACGTATTCGGCATTTAATGAGAAGGATCTAGCAAACATTAGATTCTTGCGTTTTGACAGGAGGAAGTCATTTCCGATACCTATTACAAGTATATTTCTTGCTCTGTATAGTTTGCTTGTCAAATATTTCACACAATAGTTCTTAGTAAATAATGTGTATTTTTTATCTCGTAAATGAAATACCTTAAATAAATTTCAAAAACAATGCCATTCTTAAAACTGTACATACTTATTTAGATAGAGCCAGTTTTATAACTCAAGTTTTTGATTTTGTATGACATATAATTATGTTTTAGCTATTTGATTATTTTTACATTTAAGTTTCTGCTTGCTTAAATAATGCTATTTAATAAATATATGATCACTATAAGTGACAAATAGACCCTTCAATACATTCCCAATTTGGAGAGAATTATTTTTGGAGTTTTGATTATTTATGATTTGTACCAATAATTTTCATCATCATTTTAAAGTATTACCTACATACGAGGATAGATCGAAATATTTCCAAAATAAACCAGAAAACAGCACTACGTGCGCATGCTTATAGCTTGCCTTGAGAGTGCCATTGTTCCTCAAATGTTCGAACAGGTTGTGCATAAACATACGGCGTTATTTTTTAAGTATACAATTTGTGCATTTTCTTAATCATGAATAAAAACGATTTTGGTGTAGTGTTAAGCATTTCTTTTTGAAGGATATAAATACTAAACAAGTAAAGAAGTTCATGGCCAGTGAAAGGTCTACGAAATTGTGATGAATGAAATAAAATTGATTTCGTAGTATTGTTTACGTTTACATTGCGTCTTGCATTAATGTTTAGGCACGAGGAAGTTTAGTACTAGATGGATTCCGCGTCTAATGATAATCCATGAAAAGCGAATAAGAATGACTATTTCGCAGAAATATGCGAACGTAATGTAATTGACTTTTTGCAACGTTTTATAACTATTTATGAAACGTGGATACGCTACTATATTCCAGACACATTCAACGCAGTAAACAAAACACAGTGAGACAACTACAAAGGTGGCCTAGATGAATCCGTCTGCTGGTAAAGTGATGGCTAAAATAAGTTGTTTTTTTAGTCTAGGTCTATCCTATCGTTTCGATCTATCTTTGTACGTCTAGTCATGTACGCAATATATTTCTGCGTAGTAGTAATTTAACACGATATGCCAACGATATAATATAGGTACATTATTAATCAAGTAATTATAGTACATTTTTACAGAAAATATAAAAACTAGCAAGTTAACCTCCAGTATTTATCAATAATATTTTCATTACAAAAACGCATTATTACTCGTTTTATACCCTTAATGGAATGCTTAACCTTTTACTATCTCATCAATCACTTCTTCCGATCAATCACTTTTTTCAATCTGTCCCGTTAAAGCTTATACAATGTACGTTAAAGTGATATTAACGAGACCAATTGCTCGCTTGTATACACAAATAAAGTAGACAATATGTAACAAAAGTTCTAAATACGCTTACTTTAAAGAAATAAATTTAAATATTACATTAAGAAATTTCTTTGTTGAGGTGAAATATAACTAGTGCAGAGGCAGTAATGTTAAACTGTATAAGATAAATTATATACGAAGGGAACTAGAAAAGTGTTCTACTTACTAACAAAATAAAAGACTTACGATTTATTTGATAATTTTAGTTTTCAACGTAATCTCCTTAAACTTCAGCGCACCTGCACCACTTGTCCTGTAATGACTTATTTCATCAGAAAAAAATTATGCTGGTCTTCGATATAGACACCAACCTCTTCTTTCCATTGGCTATCATCTTCAAAATGACGTCCTCTGAGGAGCTTTATCGAGTGTTTAAATGAAAGATGCTGAATTGAGCTTAATGAACTATATACGAAGATAGTTTGACAAGTAATGAGAATGACACATAGGTGGCGCTCTAATTGGTAAAACAAATGCACTGTAATTTAGGTTGGCTATTTATATGTTTATATTCCGATATTTAGAAAAATCGGTTGATTAATTTACTTTTGACAGCTGATTGAAAAAAAAGCAACACGTCGCTTTGTTAAAATGGAAAAAGCAGAGTATCGTGCGGTGATTAACTACTTCGTAATTAAAAGTATGAAAGCTACCGAAATAAAAGATGAGTTACGGGAAACATTAGGTGAATCTGCTCCATTATCCGCCACAATAAGCAGATGGGTAAATGAATTTAAACGTGGTAGAACAAGCTGTGTTGATGAAGCGCGCTCTGGAGCACCCAAGATCATGACTTCTAAGGAAATGATTATAAAAATCCATAATATTATTATGCAAGATCGACGACTCACAGTGAGAGAGATAGCAGACATGGTAAACATTTCAACAGAACGCGTACACCACATTTTAACGAAAAAATTGGGCCTTTCCAAGCTTTCGACAAGATGGGTGCCGCGATTGCTTACGACTGATCAAAAGTTCACTCGTTTGCGCATTTCCAATGAGCGTTTGGAGCTTTATAAGCGGAATCCGGTTGATTTTTGTAGGCGATTTGTTACTAGCGATGAAACTTGAATACACTACAGTACACCGGAAACTAAACAATAGTCGAAACAATGGTTAGAATGTGGTTCTGCACCTCCAAAGAAAGCGAAAACCACTTTGACGACAAACAATGTGATGGCATTAATTTTTTGGGATTCAAAGGGCATTTTGCTCATTGATTATCTTCAGAAAGGTGCCACAATAAACAGACAATATTATGCAGAACTTCTACAAAAATTAAATGTTAATATTCGTGCTAAACGGCCAGGAATGGCAAAGAAAAAGGTTCTATTTCACCAAGACAACGCTCCCTCGCATACCAGCCCATTTGCGATGTCCAAAATCCACGAGTTGCATGTCCAACTTCCACCTTTTTCCAAAATTGAAAACGGCACTAGGTGGAAAGAAATTTTCGTCTAACGACGAGCTTATCGTCTTCGTAAATGAGTATTTTGCAAGCCTTCCAGATTCGCATTTTAGAGATGGCATAAGGGCAATGGAGCACCGTTGGAATAAATGTATTGCTCTTTTAGGAGAATATATTGAAAAATAAAAATTATTTTGTATTTAAAAAATTCGTTATTCTTTTCCATTCTCACTACTTGTCAAACTACCCTCGTAGTGCGCTTTCTAGATAAGAGAATTTGTATTCACGTATGACCGGTTGGACTTTGGCAATCTTGGCAATCATAATGGAGGAAGTCTTCCTTGTGGTGCAAACATGGACGTTTTTGGTTGATAACCGTACCTAATTCTATTAACTTAGTACTGCAAATAACTGCTATTATTATAATTCTCTTAGACTACAACAACTCTTGCTTAATCCCAAAAAACGGTAGGTCATCTTCAATGAAGTCACCCCTCCAACAAAATTAATTTGATCAATATTTCACTTTGAAATACGACGGAGCCTCGTGCTTATACACTACAATCATTCGTTTGTGAATAATTTCTATCATGGCTTGGTTAAGCAGTTAACCAAAAAACGTTAACAAAAATCAAGATTGGGTATGACTTTACATTATATATCAAAAACTATAGTTCGAATAATACACATAATAAGTAGATTAAAATAGTTTGAGATCAACCGAACCTGTCCCGAACATGTAATACAAAAAGAGCTATTTATTTGAGATACGGTAAGAGGTTATAATTAATACCGATCTGAACTTCTAATGAAGATGATTGACCATGTATTCTTTCTTATACATTTAACCTAGACATTAAAAAACTTACATACTTCAAAAGATGCACTGGATTCCTTCTTAGACAATGTTCTATTAAGGTACCTTTAATTTCCCTAAAATATTTAAACTGATCGGAAATATTCCTCAATATAAGACCTTTATTCAAAATTAATTCTATTAACATATACAAATTATAAAAAAATTAAAATAATAAACAGCGTAGAATACCTGCAAACCGTACTGTATTGTATATGGCAGAGATTCTACTCTGAAAATTCCCCTAAAAGTGCGACACCAGCCTCAGTTGCTTACTACGTACTGATACTTCATCTGAGCGAGATTTAGATTCAGCGATGCCACTGCAAAACAAATGCATTAACGAATGTCTGATTGGATTGACTAGTCAAGCATTCATACATTCAGTTTTGCCGACTTCGCATTCCAATATGCTTTGGATTTATTACTGAAATGAGATTGACCAATCTGGCACAGAAATTCGTTCAATTACTTTCATATAGTACACTGAAGGTTATTTAATCGATTTTCCAACTCTACTAAAAAAATAGTTATGCAATTTTAGCCTATCGCTAATAAATGACTATACTTTCTTACTGTCGATACTATAAGTATTTGCATGCTTTCAAGGACAAGAGGCTTTGTTAAATAGTAATTTCTTTTCCTTGTATGTTTATTGCCTTATTTTCAGGTTATTTTTATAAAGAATAACCTACTTGTTATCAATTTGTTTTTTATAAATATTTACATGAAATATACAAGCCCTTGAACATGTATACATATGTGACAGAATGTTAAATAAAAGCTGTATGTTACTGTCTAAAATAAGAAACTTCACTAACAATCAAAACTGTTAATTTTACATGGTTTGTAATAAAAAGAATGAAAAATACATACTTGAATTTAATTGATTGTGCTTCATACTTTGTTATTTCTTTAATTTACTAAATATCTTTTTAGTGAAATCTTATTTATAAACGAATAAATTAACATAATTACAGCAGACAAAGAATTAGAAATCATTAACGTTCTAGTGAAACGGATGTTCTTTGCAAACTATTGAATATATTATTCAGTAATCAGTTCCTTAATGTTTACTGCAAAATGGGGCTAGATTAACAAATGCAAGAGAATCATTTTTGAAAAACCTCTATTAAATGATATGAACAAGAATGTTATATAGACAAAATGATGTATAGATGGGAAATGCGACGTTGAATCTGCATGCTGAAATTAAACTAAAAAAAAATCGAAACATGGATTATGAATTTGAAATCTATATATCCAAATAGGAACAAGTATTCTGGCAATTTTTCAAACTAAATTAGTTAAATTAAAAATAAAAGGAAAATTTCAAGACTATGTAAGAGAGATGGGTATAACAATGAAATATAGGGTTAAAAATATATGAAGACAAGAAAAATGTATACAGAAAGAGAACAAGAAATACTAAGGGTAGTAGGAAAGTTTTGCAATATGATGCAACAATGAATAGTAGGAAGCTGCTTGTTGCTGCAAGTTGAGACATGTTTATACGTGTATAATAGCTGCCGCGCCATGTAGATGGGCTCAGTTATTCATTAGTAGTGAGAGTGTAAAGTATCACGAAATGAGATAAGGGGAGTTTTGCGTAATAACTTCGTGTGTGGTTTAAACATAGACCAGTGCTTCGAAGAAATTACTCTTGCACTAGGTGATGCTTGTCCACATCACATAACGATATTCAGGTGGTATGGAGAATTCCAAAGGGGAAATTTAACTGTGGAGGATGCTGAGAGGCCGGGAAGACCACGAAAGTCAGTTACGGAGGAAAACGTTACTATTGTGAGGAAAATGCTCGGCGAGGACAAGCGAATGACCTACCCACATATAGAGGGTACTTCAGGCCTAAATGCACCAGCAATTCGTTCGTTTTTCATGTTCATTTGCACGTGAAGAAACTTTGTTCTCTCTGGGTGCCGCATCGACTGACTGAAAAGCAGATGACACAACGTGTGGCTTGGTGCCGGGAGATGCTAAAAAAGGGACAATCGCGGTATGTAAACAACATCGCGACAGGTGACGAGACTTGGCTGTACTATTACGATATGCCGACCAAAGCTTAAACCAAAGTTTCGGTCTTTGATGATAAGGGTACACCTGTGGTTGTCAGAAAATTCCGATCTGTAAAGAAGAAAATGATAGCTGTATTTTTCAAATCGAGTGGAATTGTGGAACGCGTCGTTTTGGACACACAGAAGACAGTCCCCGCAAAGTGGTATACTGAACAGTGCCTGCTTAAAGCCATTGCATCCATGAAGAACCTGCGGCCAAAGTCAAGAATGGACACCTGGTCCTTCATCACGATAATGCTCCAGTTCACCGCGCCAAGGCCTGCACTGAATATTTGACCATGACAGGATTAAAACTTCTCGAGCACCCCCCCTACAGTCCAGATCTTGCGCCCTGCGATTTTTCACTGTTCACGCATGTGAAAATGAAGCTAAAAGGGAGGCGGTTTTCCAGTGATGAGGACCTTCTTCGGGCTTGGGACAACGAGTGTGCTTTACTGCCTAGTGAAACTTGGCAGAACTGGTTTAAATATTGGTTTCGGAGGATGGAGAGGTGTATTGAGTGTAAAGGAAATTACTTTGAAAAAATTAAATAAACAAAGCTTCCTAGTACCCTGTGTAAAATGTATATGTAGATGAAAGATATGTATAGATAAAAAAAGAAGTGAAGTGAAAATTGAAAATCAATACGAGCGAAAAAAGGCATTTAATCTGGCTTGTAGACTTACGCGGTGGCTTTCGGGATAGAACGTCATCGGTGCTTTTTACTGAAACAGTTTCAGTGCAACAACGAAAGAAATGACAGCAGAAACGTCAACAGCTGAAGTATCAAGAGTGCGGTTCTAACTTTGAAGCTAAGATAAGGTAACGAAGAAAATAGAGTATCTCTGTAAGATTTTAAATTGAAAGAATGATGATGGTTATCAAAAACTGTTTAGGAAGAATGTCGTCACGTGAGGAAATATAAAATATAAAAAATGGCTGAAATAAAATATCTCTAAAACAGTAAGTGCTCTAAAAACAACAAACTATTTGAAAGCAGATCTTATCGAGGAAGAGTTATAACGAAGAGTGAAAAATGTGATATTAGATATTAGAGATATGAAATGCATTCGTTATAGATACCATGTGACAAGAAACGAATCAAAACTTTGTTTTTTCTTCATTTTCTTTACATTGGATGAGTTTAGTTTAGTTCTTATTGAATTTGTGTATTAAAATGCCAAAAGTTTCAGTTAAGTGATTTTGAAAGGAATTGTATTGTTGGACTACCTAAAGCGAGTATTGCATATTGTGAAATCACTAGGCGAATGCAAAAAAATATTGCTACAGTTGTTCGTTATTGGAGAGACTGTTCTCAAGATGGTAGGCAACATCGTAGAGAAGACTCTCGATGGTCTGTATTCTATCTGTTGCATTCTGAAAATATTATTTGGAAAGGAAGGACAGTGTTACTGAAGTAAAACACACAAGCATACAATCAGTGTAGATGAGTGTGTCTCTGATAATATCCTTTCATAATGGAGGCAATAGTAGACGTTCTTTTCTCAAATATTAACCTGAAACTATTACATACAAATCAATTTTCTACATCCTATCTGTCAAAATGATGATATCAGCATTATAATTTATTACTGTATATTATCAACGTACATTACTACTTGCAGTATCCAAGGGCTAAACGAAAACACATTTTAACGATAGTGTTCATAGCAATAAACAAATTATCAATGTGGATCAAAAAGAGAATGGACCAAGGAATGACCCTTTTGATAAATCAACTGCAAAAGTGTTTACGAAAACGATTTTTAAAGTACTAATCTTAAAAAACCGACTATAATTCTATATAGGCAGGTAATGGTTTAATTATATTAATAGATATAATTCTGTTTATAAAGAACAAGGAGAAAGTTTCTCATAAACGATATGTAACATGGAACTGCTGTAGAGATTTTAGACTACTGCATAAGACGTTTTTCTTCCTAGATTCGCAATAAATATTTTTCCTAATGAGGAATCATAATATTCCATATTTGTTTCGTTATGGGCTTTATTGTTAGATATTGTATTTATTAGAATATCCATTAATCATGAGTAATAATATTTATTCATACAAAATTAATTGAAATAAACAGCAATTAATATTTCTTATCAGACCTCATTTCATATATATAATTTACGATTCAGTTATAACTACATCGAAATGATTAATTTTGTGATTTATTTAGTTATGGCTTCATTTGTTACAAACAATTGCCATGTCTAAATTAATAACTATACATCTATTAATTGTATAGCAATGATAGAACTGAATAGTATGTATGTAAATAATTAATAATGTACTATCTGTAAAGATATATTTATGTTTTATACGCACAAATAAACCAATATTAGTTTAAGTAAAACAAGATCAAATAATGAATATCTAGGAGATTCAATACAATAAAATATCTCTTTGTAACATCTTGAAAATTCCATCAGGGATGGGTTTTGGCGATGTCAACTGACTTCAGTTACGCTAAAAATTAAATTTGATTAAACGCAGCCAGTGATTCTTCCCCGCTGTTTCATCCGAATGCTCTTTACGATGAAAAGTTCGCGTTTGAGTTTATTTTTAGACAAAAAGAGATATTGTGTTGAAAGGTTGGATGACAGAACCTCCGTATCCGGAATTCTGATTTTCCGTGTGCTCGCATACCGGAACAGTAATTTGTTTTGGACACCGGGAATTCCGTAGTTTAACTATTGCCGACCTCCGAATTATTAGTTTTGCTGTCCCTTCTTAATCTGTTTCCGTTTCCTTACTTATCTCATGAATTTATCTACTTTATTTAAATTTTCTTTTGATATAAAAATAATACATGCGTATATGTGCTATTTATTAGATAGCATTTAGAAGCAATCGTCTAGAGTAACTAGTGGTAATGGGTTATATGTTATATAATTTTTATTATCCGCAAGAGGCCTTGATGTTTTGAATATATTTAAAAAAATACATCAATGAATAAACAAACAAAATATTTTCTACAAAAATAGGTTTACATTTATTGCTTTAGAAATAAAAGATTCTATGTACTGTGATTAATGATGTTCGGAATTTAGAGAAAACGATAAATTCCTTTCCGCTTCAAGAAGGGGAATTAAACATATATATCTAATTATTACCATCTCTTCCTCTCCAACATTTCTATATTTGTGCCAAGCTTTTAGTAAATTTATTGCTATTATTATAAATTATTTTCATGGCAAAATAAACAATCAAATAATGGTCAGAAATATTCATCTTTTAATATAGTTTAAAATCAAATAATTTTCAAACCAACAGAAAGATAAATAGACTTATACAAAGATTTAAATGTTCATATATATATATATATATATATATATATATATATATATATATATATTTTGTTTGTAAATTTTAGTTTAAATCGATGCATATAAATTAAATGATTCGAACTCCACTTTAGATCGTGAAATATTATGACATTTATATTTAAATGTGATATTCATGATTAATAAATTGAATTGATACTTTTTTAGTATATATGTATATATTTTTTTCTTAATAGCTTATCTATTTTACTTTACTCTTTTATCGAGAGTTTGAATCGCTCACCGTTTTAATGAAGTGCGAATTGAGATGAACATATAAAAAAACCCTATTTACAAAAAATCGCAAATAAATTTTATATATGTTTTTTTTCTATTTTCAAACTTTATATACTCTTTAATGCAATACATTGACTTTTGTTAATGTTATTTATAACTATAGTCGAAATGAATTATTGAAGATATTGAAGGTTCTATCCAGAGCTTTGGATAAAATCTTCAATATCATTTGCAAAGGAATGAAAATTATATTTAATACCTTGGATCTTCTATATTTTTACTAAGTGTTAACTTAAATTACTGAACTTATACATATATATATATATATATATATATATATATATATATATATATATATATGTTCTTGCTTTTCCCATTTGACAAATATTACATTTTCCGATTATTTAATTAATTTCATTTCATACTTAATATTATTTTAGCTGCCAATTCGCTATCCACTACATATAATTCTTGATTTACTATCAAATTGTTTATCATTCGATATCTTTTGTAATTGTTTTCATTTTTCAGTTTTCTTGCCTTTGTTTAATTTCCTTACGCTGCTGACTTTCCTTTATTTCTTCTTCTGTATATATACCTTACTTTCTTTCTAACTTACTAATTCCAATTATTATCTCATTATTCTTTTGGCATCTTTCCTGTCTTGTTAATGCATCAGCTGTTATGTTATCCTTTTCTGTTCTCTCTATAAATAAACTCCTTGTATATACTCTGCTATTCATAAATTTTGCCTTCATAATATTTATCAAGGGTATGTGATCTGTCTCAATAATAAATTTATTTCCACTTAGAGAATATTTTAATTTTTCTATTGCATAAACTATGGCTAACATTTTCTTTTCTGTTGTATATTTTCTTTATATTCTTTCAAAATTCTTGATATAAAAGAAATATGTACTTCTGTATTATTTGGCATTCGTATCGATTTCCATGACACTATTGTCAGAAGCATCTATTCTAGTGAAAAATGGTAGATTAAATTGTGGATGTTTTAATTGTAAATAATGTTTTAAATTTTCAAATGCTTTTCCTTCCATTTCCGTCGAATACTATCTCCTTCCCTTTATGGTTTAGCTGTTGTTGACATGTCAGATATAAATTTTCTATAATACATTGTCAATTCTAGAAAAGTCCTTTACCTTATATTTTATGGTCTTTTATAATTTCGTATAATTTATATTCATTCTCTGTCTATTGTAAATCCCTGTTTACCTATAATATATCCCAAAAATTTAACTTCATTCTTAAAAAAGTTACATTTCTCTATGTTTAACTTTAATCCATGAAGCAGGATTAAAGTTAAACATAGAGAAATGTAACTTTTTTAAGAATGAAGTTAAATTTTTGGGATATATTATAGGTAAACAAGGATTTACAATAGACAGAGTTCAATCAATACTTTTCTCAATGCTTTCACTAAATATTAGCATATCATTAATATAGCTGACACAGTATTCTTCATGCTCCCAATAATATGTGATTCATGAAAGAACTAATTTAAACTGTTATATTTGTCTTCACAAAAACCTGTATATTTTCTTAAATTCGAATGTTACGGTATCAACCAAAAATAACTTTTTTAATTTAATTTTGTGAAATTTTTTCCTTTACTTATTCTGGACAATATATTTTCTATATATTGAGACTTCATATTGAGGTATTGTCCTTTTATTAATATTTCTTACATTTAAACATAGTCTAAATCCCTCATCTTTCTTTTTCACCATCGCTACTGATGATTTACCTTCTCTATTACCTGGAATGTCTTTCAAGTTTTACATAGTGAAATATAAAGGGCGCCACTAATCATATGTCAGCACTAAAAATTAACCTCCATCTTTAGTTAACCTAAATTCAAACTTTCAGTGTAATACGTGTAGTATTGTAGCTACAACGAACTATCTAAGTTGTCAAATTAATTGAAAAATGGAATTAAACCCAGAACATTTTCACGGAATAATTTTTTTATAATTTTTGAAGACAATTATCTCAAGAAGAATGCCTCGCCCAGTTGGTTTCTGTTATCGGCAATGAAGCACCACATCAGTCAACAATTTCTCGTTTGTATGGAGAATTCAGATGTTCTGAAATATACAATATTTCTTAATTCTTCTGTTACTGTATGTATATGGTATAGGACAGTGTACATCTTGGTTCTGAACGGTGTGGATCGCGTACGGAGTTTGATTTTCGTGCGGTTGTTTTTCGCCGTGTTTTGCCAGGTGCGACACTTTGAAATTATCTGCTGATGATGACAACTTGGTTGTCGAAATGCGTATACAGAATTTACAAAGTTAATGTGGAAAGGGGTTATATATCAACCTTATTGATCAAGTATAGGATATGTTCTTGTATTAACATATTCTTTTTCTTTAATTTGTAATTAATGTATACTCTTGCTTGTTATATTTTTTTGTCGGCAGTTAATTCTGGAAATTCTTGTGTAACCTCTATTAATGTTTTTACATATATTTCTGGACAATTTAATATCATATCATTGTGTATATATATATATATATATATATATATATATATATATATATATATATATCTTCTCTAATATTGCATCAACTCTTTCATTATCGTCTTTCTCATATTTTTTAACATTATATTTTCTTAATAATTCATCATTTTTATTCATTTGAACTATTTTTGATGATTTAATAATTTCTTCTCCTATTAATATATTTTTATTATTTACATCATTATTGATATTCCATTTTGTTATATAGTCCTATAATGCATCCCTTTACTATCAATAATTTTACATCTTTTTCTTTATTATTATCATAATATATATTATTCCCATATACACAAAATGGGTGTTTTTAAGCTGCATGAGAACTATCGATATCGATAACTATGGTTTGACAGCTGATAATGTCAAACTGTGTTGACATTTCTGTTCAGTAAGGTTTGCCAAGTCATCGTGAATCGTTTAACGCCAGAACAGCGCTTCCAAATTGTGGAATTTTACTTTGAAAAAAATAAATCTGTTCACGAAGTTCATACAGCACTTCGTCCATTTTACGGTCAACATAATTGTCCTAGTGAGCAAGCAATTCGTGGAGTTATTGATCGTTTTCGCACTAATTTTACTCTTCTCGATTCAAAACTAAACGAGACAAAGAAATGTGCGTACCGAAGAGAATATTGCTATTGTAGCGCGAAGTATTGAAGAAGACGCCGAAATATCGATTCGTAGTCGTTCTCAACTTGTTGGCCTTTGTCGTCCGACTACGTGGAAAATTTTACGTAAGGATTTTGGCTTACCTGCCTACAAAATACAGCTCGTGCTTATGGAATTGAAGCCAGGCGACCATCGTTTGATGAAGTTCATTTCTCGTTAAATGGCTACGTCAATAAGCAAAATTGACAAAGACCTCAGACCGTTGACGAATCACCATTACATCCATTAAAATTGGTTGTTTGGTGCGGTTTACACGCTGGCGGCATCATCGGTCCTTATTTCTTTCTTAATGAGCAAGGTGCTATCGTTACGGTAAATGGCGAGCGCTATCGAGCCGTGCTGACTGAGTTCAAGAATTAATCAGCTAAACATCGACGACATTTGGTTCCAACAAGACGGCGCAACTTGCCATACAACGCGCTTTACAATCGATTGATTGCAAAATTAATTTGGTGACAACTTTATTTCCAGGGGTGGTCCTGTTCACTGGCTCCCTCGTTCGTGCGATTTATCGCCTTCGGATTACTTTTTATGGGGCTATGTTAAGTCATTGGTTTATGCCGACAAACCAGCAACTCTTGAATCATTGGAAGCAATTGACGCGATACGGCCAGATTTATTGGAAAAAGTAGTCAAAAATTGGTCTAAACGAATGGTCCATATAACTCGTAGCCGCGGCGGAAATATGCCGGAAATCATATTTAAAAAATAAATGGCGTGAAATTATCTACCAGATTATAATAAAAAAATTTCATTGCAACAATATTTCTGTCTTGTGTTATCATTTTCAAGTTCTAAAACTCTTAAAAAACACCCTATACATACATATTTTCTTTTTAGTTATTGTTGTTAATTTTATAAATTTAGTTTTAATCAGATTCTTTTCCAGTTGTAGTTTCTTAATAATATCTTCCTCTATTATTGATCCCTGTGATCCATTTCTTCCATTTTTTTTTTTTCTAGTATAAGGTCGACACAAAGTAAATTTATTGCCTCTTCTGGGTTTTCATTTACGTAATAATCGTGATAAAGGTCTTCTTTTAGATATTTTTGTACCAGTAGTGTATTTGTCATTGTTCACTTTTTCCTGATTTATCCCAGTCTTTTTCCTCTTCCACTTTATTTCCTGAATTCCAGTTATAATTATGCCTATTCGTTAATTCTTTGTTTTTGTTTCACTCATCTTTCTTATTCCAGCTAAAATATTTTTAGTGTCCCTATTTCTTTCGTTTCCTTTCTCTTGAAATGCTTTATTTGGCCATCTGCCTGCTTAATTTTTCGTCCCTATTTTTGTTTCCAGATTTATTATTATTATAACTTCTATTGTTTACATTGTTAAAAGTCTACGTATTCTTTGTTATATTTTCACAAATAAGTGTTTAGAATTAAATAGAATAATATTAGACATATTTATTCCACATTATTATCCTATACAGAGTGTATATACATTTGGTGACTAATAATTTTGTTTATTTTATATGCAAGCTATAGAATTATTTTTTCTTATAATATATCTTGTTATTATTAAAATAAAATAAAATAATATATTTATATATTATATTATATATAATATAATTATTATTATATATAATTTTATATCCTTATACGGCCTTGGACAAAATAGTTTTATTATTCCATTGAAAAATTCTAATTTTTAATGGTTTTAACATCTTATATATTTTTCAGAAATTTTTGAAAAAATTACCTGTTTTCCGGTGAGCTGAGCTCACGATATCATGTTTATCAGGCATGTGTCTTACACATACCCGTCTGTCTTACATATGCATGTGAGAATAGGGAATGGTAATATTCGCATTTATTAGTATGTCATAAATTGCACATGGAAGCATATTAAATGAAACCCACGATAGGTTTCATTTGCATATAATTATGTGCTTTTACGATGTGATAGTTTCGTCTTCAAGAACCATTACATACTATCTCCTCCTAAATAAATTCAGAAAAGAATTGTTTTCCCATTTTTGCTATTTAGGGTTGGGTTTAATACACTGTGTCTGGCGCCTAGATCTCATAATACCTCCTTGGAACTGACAGCTCACGCGAATGTCTTGGTTACAGCACCTATTTCTATGGAGTGCAAAAATTTTAACGATTAGTTTGAAGAGTTTAATTTTAGTTGCTTTAAATATTTTTTTATTGATTTTTGAGCCAATGTTTTTCTATTCATTAGTATTTGTGTAATTATTATTTTATACTTATTTTATTTTTTTAGGTCATTATTTATTCTCTAGTTCTTTTTGGATAAATAAAAATTATTATTATCGTATCCCTGTATACTCCTCTACGTTGAAAGTTTCTCGTATTCTTATGTGTAAATTTTTATTCTACCTACCAGCCTGCCTACACCAACAAAGGTATCTATTGTATTTTACATGTTTTTTTTTGTAATCGTCGCAAGTAAACCTGAATTCCAAATTTCTCTTCTGTGTTTTCGTTTGTTTTGTTCAGGTATGCCTATGCTCATTTAGCTAGTGCATATGAAGTGATACCACTTAAATAAATAAGTTTTAGTATATTCAAAATGCTCTGCCAGCACCATATAAATTTATATGAAGTAAATAACGCAAATTCTTAGTTGCCGCAATTTTAAATTGTTTATATTAATAGTTTCAATTCTTCCAAAAAACTTTATATTATTTTTGGAAATCGAATGGTTGATTTAAATACATTTTACAACGTAAAAATGAAAATTAAAAAAGAAAATTGTAAAGTTCAGAGAATACTAAAACAATTTAGATTCAACATTAAGAAAACATCCTTCGTACTAGAAATTTTTTTAGGTTACGTACCCGCATTACTTAAACGTTCACTAGTCAATGCTTTATATTATATATAAACATATATATATATATATATATATATATATATATATATATATATATATATATATATATATATATATACCATATTATTTACTGAAGTAATATCACTAAAATATTAATCGTAAATGTTAAATTAAGATTTTTAACTAATTTTAGCGCAAGATATTAACTATGCGTCAGCAAATAAAACTAATATTGTATAAGACCTGAAACCATAATCAGAGCAGACCGAATGAATACTGCAACGAGGTTTATTGCTTAAATTTGCATGGATTCCAAATGCATGCTGGATATTTAAGTTTAACTGCTAACATGTTTAGTGCTTTGATTTTGTGATGGCATATCTCTCGATTTATAGCAGCCGGAAGTCGGCTTCGGAGAACACTTTGTGTAGATTATTAGACGATTCAGAATTAATCCTGTTTTATGCGATTCCATGCCTCTGTTATTAGGATATTATAACACTAGTTTGTATGTCACTATTGTCCCCGAATTAATATCGTAGATGTATGTATACTGCAACTGAGAAAACATACCCTATTAGTAAATATGCTTCGAGGTAAAAGAAAAAAGATCGTTACATGCAAATCTTACATGTGGTTTAATGCAAAACACATTTCGCAAGTCCAACGAAACTCCGAAACCAAAATTTTGTCATTATTTTCGGCTCCATATATATATATATAAATATTTAGCACTTCCAGACAAAATTAGAATGCAAGTTGTTGTTGTGTTGTGAGTTGTAAACATCATTAAATATCAAAAGACCAGTTAAAAAGAAACTGGGAAATTAATACGATTTCTATGAAAAATACGACTATCAACCCTAACACCTCAAATTCGAAGTTGCAATCGTGTATAATTTATTGTGAAGTATTGATATTACTACAACTTATTATCTAAATAAGAAGGTTGTAAAAATGTTAAAGACTGGTGTCTCTTTAATTAAGATATCTTAAATATGAAAATATAAGAAAATGATAACGAAGGTTGCCAATCTGGCATCTGCAAGATAGCTCGTTTTCATGTTCCTCCGTCGACACTAATATATTTTTGCTAAAAGATGTATTAGAAACAGAGATCATGTCAAGCTATCCTTAAATACAAAAGATTTTTATGTAATCTACATAGCGAAATGACAATTAAAACATCATGTATATATTTATTCTGACCAAGTGATACTGAAATTGAAAAACTTTTGTGGCTTCAGTAGCAGTTTGAATACCGACTATTAAAATTATTTACAACTTAAACATACAAGCTTTGTAAAGTTTTTGATTAGGGGGAGACGATAAATAGTGACTGTAATAAAATTGTGCAGGAAAAACTCAAACATCCATCAAGCATTACGATTTGGTCATGCATAACAGCAGTGTGTATCTGTATTTTGCAGAGGGGACAGTGAATCAAATACCAGTTGTTTCCTGGTCCGTGAGATCACCGTAAATGAATAGTATTCTAAAAAATATTGTATACAAATATCCCAATTCAACAATTGCAATTTTAAAAGAAAAAAATTCGTTAAAGTTCGAAAGAGAATACAAAACTGCAGAAAGTTGTGGTTCAACTACTTCCCGTAAGGTGACGCTATCGGAAATATTTTTGTCGTATTTTCTGAGATGTTTTAGTCCGCGTAGCATTTATAGACTGCTAGAATATAATGCTGGCTCTTTTTTTAGTAATTTTTGAAATAAAGTGAGTTTTATGAAAAACGTAATTAACGCACGAAAATTTTTGAGCCATGGTTTTCTACGATAAGAGTGTTCGCAAAAAATCTAGCGAATGTTTGACGATAAAGCATCCGCCCTGGCGATTGTTGAACAGTGGTACAACGAATTCCAGGGTGGACGTGTTTCGCTCAAAGACGAGCATCGTAATGGAAGGCTTGCCATTGCAGTCACCCCAGAAAACATCGACGTCGTGCACAACATAGTAAAGACAGACAACCACTGCACATACAGTGATAGTCAGGCATCATTGGGCATACGTATGACCAAAATCAAAAATAAGCCGATTATCATTTGCCGTCAGAATGTATTGCGCTCGATGAATACGACACAATTTAACTGAATCTTGGTATATAAAATGCTTAGAAAAATCAACGGAAGTCGAGCAAAATCAGTGTACGACATCGTTACAGATGATGTAATTTACGTTTATCGTTACGAACCAGAAAGCAAATGACAATTGGCTCAATGGGTCTGCAAAGACGAGGGGAAACCCACGAAAGTGAGACGCCGTCGAAGATCTGTGGCAGGAAAATAGTAGCTTCTTTTTACGGACGCATCGGTCATCTACTATTCTGGTATTGGATTATTGCATAGTCAGTGCTGAATGATACATAACCACTTGCTTGCCAACTGTGTTAAAAAGTACGCGAGAAACGACTGAGAGGACAAAATGCGTCTCAAACATCAGAGTTTTTAGCCGCTTCACTAACGAAATTGATGACCCATCCACCTTATAGTCCCGACGTGGCACCTTGTGACTTTTTTTATTGTCACACATAAAAGACCAAATGCTTGGATTGAAATTTAATACCTCGGAAGCGAATACGGAAACCTACGAAAACTTCTTACCTCAGATGACTGAAGAAAAATGGGTCCAATATTTTGAGAACTGGTTCCACCTAATGCAGAAGTACATAGATTATAAAGGGGTATATTTTGAGAACAGTAGAAAAAATAGTTAAAATAATTATGTAAGCAACCTGCGTATGTATATATTTTTTCATTTCTAATAAATCCGATCAAATAAAAAGTCACAATGTGTCTTTAATTCAATTCCCAGATTATAATTTTGCTATTTGTTCGAATTTTATTCGTGTGACTATGTTTCGAAGACTATCAAGGTAGGGCAACAGAAAATAATTTACGTATTAAAGTTTGAAAACTGAAATTGAAACTAATAGGAATGTGTTGAACGTGTATAAAGTACCGTAAATTTATTACCCATCCATAACAAAGTGTTTTAATTCAGCAATGATACCATCGTACACAAAAACATACTTGAAATAATTTATCGCATGTATTTCTTCAAACATATTCAACCTAAATTGATCCCTAGCAAAGATATACATTCTGTTCCTGATCGCTTGCAAATAAAAAAGAAAACCGCAGAAGATAAACAAAGGAACACATTTACCTTTATGTGACTTCCATTTCCTTAGCGCTTCGTATTCGACGATCTTTTGTTAGCAGATATTATACATTTCAATTTGACTACCAAAGATAAATATTTCTGCATATAATGTGACAAAAGAAAATACTCGCAAAGGCGATGAAATTGTTGAAATAAAATCTCTCAAGAATATTAAGTCGCGTTTCGCGAAGCAAGAATAATTGCATACATTCTAGTAAAGCATAAGGCATTCAAAGGCTATAATCAATTAACAAATAATTATTAATTAACAAATAGTATTGGAAGATAATAAAATACGTATACGATACATGCAAATCAAGAAACTCAAAAGTAACTGTACCGCTGGAAACGATGATATTCCCGCTTACTTGGTTACGAATATTTTCGTGAATCCACTTGTTAAAATTTTCAATCTAACTACACAGTCGTCTTCACAATTAACTCATTTAAATATCTTTTCTTCATTTCTTTATCACAGCATGGGTTAATAAAGAACCGCTTTACTTTAATAATGATAACTTATTTGTAGGTGTTATTTATACGGACTTGAGTCACACGTTCGATAACAATAATTTCGATTTACTTTTGCAGAAGCTGTCATCCTTTGCAATTCTCAAATAGAGTGTTTGATATCTGATCTATCAATCGCATGTAAATAAAATTGACTTATTTAAAAAAATTTTTTGAAATATTTGGAAATATGAACTATGCAAATTTAATTTTGTGGAACGGTGTAGAAATGCTAACGATGAGAAGGCGGAAGAAGAGAGCATTGCTGGTGGTGAATTTGCTACATAATAAGAGTAGTTCACCAATGTTACTATCTCGACCAAATTTATTGGATTGCTACCATGTACCGTTTAAGTTTTGTCCTCCCAATAATAGAAACTAACATTTTATGTAGAGGATGCTTTTTCTTTTTTGAAAATTTAATATGCACATTTTTGCTCAATAACGTTTTGTCGTATAGTACTGCAGAATTTTTTTGTACTATTTTGTTTTTGCTCTGTTAGGCCGAAATAAAATTATTCCTATTATTATTATTAATAGTAATAATAGTGCCTTTATTGAGCAAATATATGTTGGAAACACAAAAAGAAATACAAAAAGAAACACGAAATACTTAAAAATAAGTATTATTATTAATATTAAACCAATCTTATACAACTCGTATACGCAATAGTTAGTTTACTACTCGGTTAAGTGAACGTTGCTATTGTTGATAACTCAACATATCGATATTACTGAGAATAAATAAATTAATAAATTTGATAAATACGTAAGATTAATTTAGGTGGGATAGAATTCCTACACCTTCGTTACTCTATGATGGATGAAAACGTGGATAATCGATATATTTTTTTCAGGAACTGTTTCGAAGTGACATTTTTTATTTTCTGGTATTTTAGGGTTATTTTTATTTCAACTAGATTGCTTTTAAAATAGAATTTTGTTGCTGTAACATAAAATTGAAGGAATAAAGATATGTATTTGGCACAAAAAAGCTCAGTTACAAATTTAATCAATAGAAACAAAGTTATCTCCAGTGATTTACGACTTAAAACATAATATTCGTAAAACCACAATGTCTTTTCCTCCTTAGTTATTATCCTACACAAATATAATTTTTGATAGAGTCAGTGGTTAAGAAAGTTTAATTGCCTTAGATTAACAGTAAATTTAATTTCTCTATAAAATACAGAATTTCGAAGATTATATTTAGTTATGATTTGCTGTATTTTAGAAACAAAATTAGCCAATCTTTATCGAAAATA
The DNA here is from genome assembly GCA_031893035.1 of Dermolepida albohirtum. Taxonomy (NCBI): domain Eukaryota; kingdom Metazoa; phylum Arthropoda; class Insecta; order Coleoptera; family Scarabaeidae; genus Dermolepida; species Dermolepida albohirtum. The sequence goes on along the minus strand of JAVIWB010001410.1, from coordinate 128,071 downwards.
TGAGCAGTCTGACACTCACAAACCCCATATTGCATTACTAGAATTTTCTAAAACCAATTAAATCTAAAAAATATTTTCCGACAGAAATTTCTTTACTAGTTCTAGTATTATTGGGTGTCGTTCATCAATTGTCACCGACTTTTGACCAAAGTTCAATTTTTTTTACTTCCGATTTCCTGTTCTCCAATTTGTATCCACGAGGTTTCTTTTTACTTCTGCTGCAATTTATGATGAAAGAAACTGTTTTGCATCAATCGAAGACATTCGACAATTACTCACGAATAATCTCAATGATATTGCAATCAGCAACGTTAAAAAGTTCCGCCGACTGATATCGGATAAATAAAGTGATTTTCATTAAAATTTCTTAACTATTTTTGTCTTTTTTAGGCTACTCTGATTATTTTTTGAGAGAAAAAACATACATACTTTTGAGTCGTTGAACAGATTATAATCCCTATAGTTGCCGAACCAAAACAAAATAGTCAGAAGGGAAACATTGTGATATGGTAGTAGTCAAAAAATTTAACGAAAGATATGTTATCAACTAAGGAAATTATTATTATTATTATTATTAATTATTGGGTTTTACATTTTAAACAGTATTTTAATCAGCGTGTAATGTTCAGTTTTTGTTCAATATGTGACTATTAAATATAAACGAAATTCCTTCTTCAATATAAGTTGAGGGTTTCTGCGAAAGCTAATATAAAAAGAAATATGAAAAACATAAATTGGTCTACATAAATGCATTGTTTTTTCAAAGTAGTCGCATTTAAGGTCTATAGTGTTTTTCATACGGTTGAAGCATATCCGGAAATATTTTTCCAGAATTGCTCCTTGAGATACGTACTACGTAAATGCGCCAATTGCATTGTCAGGTGTTAAAACAACACATATTATTTTAAAAAACGGAAACAAAAATAAATCGTAAGGCAATTAGGACAATAAGAACAATAACAATGAATGAACAAATGGAATTTGACCATCCATATGAGAGATTTCGATTTGTTTTAAGCAATTTATCATCAGCTTCTATCAAACGAAGTACTGTGTCAGTATTGACAGTACTTCGATCTCTTAATGTGACAGTAGCCACATGAGTAGTAGTTGAGAAAAATGCAGCGATTATTTCAATAAACAATACGAAAACGACCAACCTTCATCTACTCAGATTCATTTTGGAAAACTCAAACCGGCTGTTTGAGATTTAACGTGAAGTTTCGGTTTTGTAAGGAAAAAAACAAAGAAAAATATTTAGAACTGTTTCAAATTTTATGTGAAAAGCCATGTATTTTCTGCCTAATAAAATAATGCAACACTACGTTTGTGTAATTAATCGTTTTATGTCAATATTTTGCCTTGTTAAACATTTCTTTAACTGCTTTTTATATTAAAGTACATACAAATATGGCAACTTTGGTCTCGAATAATTTAATTTAATAATAATTACTTGTCAAATTTTAACGTTTGAAACATACACTTGGAAAAATAATATGCAACACGGTATTGTTATTTTTACTAAATTTAAATAAAACTCGTATTTGTTTTATACCATGTTGCTAAATTTACACTTCTTTTAAGCAATTCTTATGGCTAACTAATGACAATACATTTCTATATTAAGATTATTGACACAGAATTAATCATAGAATCGTCATACCTTACAATTATTAGTGAATTTCTGACCACCCTGTATAAAAAATACATAATAAAATACAATATTAGTAAGCATATGCAACCTTATATTAAAATATTCGTTAAAAGAATATATTGAACATGCAACACCATTGCCTTTTTTTGAATTGTGATCTATTATTATTATTAAACTTTTTTATTTAATTTGACGAATTATTGCATGATTTGTTTGCGTGGTAGTTCATCAAGTATCTGGCAATATTTACTCTTTGATAGGGTACAAAACACATGTCCCTGGTGCACATATGGTAAATGTGGAAACCACTTCCGCTATTACTTTTACTATTTTCGCTATATATGTATCGAAAGGTATGTAAGTGTTGTTCTTTGTATTGGTAAATGAGTACATCAATTGGGGTTATAGTTAACTGATGCCAGTAATATTCTGTGAGGAGTCCAGATTTAGTTTACATCCAAATAATAGATATTCCGATTTGGTGCGAAAACGGTAAATGCAATAAACCACATCAAGAACAACTGAGTTGATGAAGTCGATCTAGATAAAATGGAGTAGCAAGTCAAATCCGCGAGTAGTAAACCAATAGAACACATTTGGGATGTTGTGTTAAGACGTGTTACTATACGAAATATGCCACTTAGTATCAGGCATCAGAATTTGTCTTCAGCCAAGAATGGAATGTGATTCCTCAAGAAATTTTCGCCATACCAGTAAAGTAACATTTTTAAATATTTGCGGAGATTATACTCAATATTAATATATACTTTTTCGAAAGAATTATTGCAATACAATTTATGAAAAATTGAATACTTCTGTATTTTTTCTACATAAAAATGTAATTTTGTACCCTTTCAAAAATATCACTTTAAAATTTATCAAAATGAGTTAAAATACAATAATGTGTTGAGATACTAGTTCACATATGTACATACCGAAACCAGAAAATGTTAAAGTAAGATTTAATTTATTTTCATTTAATGAAATTTATGCATCATTAAATTAAATGGTAATTGCTTGGAGTTGTGTAAATTTTATTGTAAGGGCACCAGAATTATAAATATAATATAGTTTCAGTAAAAATAAGCCATAACTGTGCTTCAGCGAGAAAATTATAATTTTCTATTCACTGTTTTTTATAAATTTATTTTTTATTTGCACTAATGTTTAAGTAAAGACAAATTGTCTAGTAAATAATAGAAAATATATTCACAAACTTTCACAACTATAATCGAATAATCTTATGAAGAAGTAAGAATGTTATTTAAATAAAGTGACATAATTATAAAAGTAATAATTTTAATTGAAACAGATTTCGATCTTGTAACAATAATAATAACATTAAATGATATCCCTTGTGTGTTTATATATATATATATATATATATATATATATACGAAACATATGTATGCATATGCATACGCACAACGCATGTATATGTAAATATTAAAATGAGACAAATTTTAAAAATACAAAAAACATAAAAATACCAGCAAATATTTTACATTCCCAGCTCGTGTATGTATTTCTGTTTTTCCTCTATCAGAAATAACTAGAAAGAGCAAAAGATAATACTTATGCATATTCGCCATTTCTCCTCCGAAGAAGAATACATGGCTTCTTCGACTCTCGTTCACAATATTTGAACCCGACGACGCTGAAGATGAGCTTTGGAGCTTTCGTACGTCTCTAGGGGACCGTAACATGAAATAGAATCCCTCTAACGCCACCAACCATAACAGATACAATCAAATCTCGCTACCCAGTCACTTGTCAATAACACACCGCATATATACACTCACACACACGCCAAATAAGGTCAGCAATGTTTTTAACAAGGCAAACTTTAATAATTAGCATCGAACGAGAATTCTAGATTGCTGTTAAAGTTATAAATTAGTGAAATCTTTACTTTTATACCTACTCTAAAAAAAAACTTAAATAATTTTTAAATTTTGAGGTTGCGTATGAATACCAAACATAAGAGTAATATTATTCATGGCACACCACCAAATCTAAGAGTAGAGTACGTATTTATTGCATGTAAGGAGTACGTACATGGTCACGCATACATTTATATATGTGAATAAAAACCGTCAATTGCACCACGTTTTGAGATGTAATCTCACTCATCACCTTTCATAGGGTGCCTAAATAGAAACGTGAGACACTATCGCAGCTTGTCATATATATATATATATATATATATATATATATATATATATATATAGCGTTTTCATATTTAATTCATGTACAATACAAAATAACAAGTGCCCATTTTGATTCATCGAATATTAGTTGTGATCGAAATTCAATTAGGATGTTTTTTCTAGAGATTTTATTTCGCCTCGTGTATTTATCTTAATTTACAATTAATTATTGTTTAGGTTTATAGAAATACTATAACATGGTGTTTAATGTAAGTATGTAATATCATAATAACCATAATATTGATCAATAGTGACTAAGATGAAGCTTTTATTAAGGACTACAGAAATAAATTTCTTAATTCATATTCAAATAATTAATTTCATCAGTAAGCTAAAGGAACATCTGAAAATGCATATCTGTAATCTTAATATATGCATATGTTTCAACTGTCTTCTAACATTGACAAATTTAGAAAGTGGTTGTCCACTGCTTGCCCAGAATACTATTGAGTGCTTTTTTTGGAGACAGAGAACTTTAAGTTGAAATAAAAGAAAAACGTTATTGATATCCATGAAATTGGCTTTATTTAAAAGATAATTTTATGGCATTAATGTTTGAATATGATTTCGGGCATTTGGTCAACGCGGCTGGCGCGTACATGACGTAATCTGGATGTTCAATTTTTACTCACTCTTTACAACAGATCAGGCTGTATTTCGGCAATAAGCGTCGAATGTTCGCTTTCAAGTACTCAATTGTTTCGGGTTTATCGACCTACGACTTTACATAACTCCAAGGAAAATAATCTAATGGCGTCAAACTCACGAACGAGGTAGCCAGTTGACAGGTCCATTTTGTGAAATTAATCGTTCTTCAAATGCATCTTTCAGCTATGTGGCATGTGATGCCGTCTTATTGAAATAACATATCTGCAACATTAATGCCTTACAATTGAGCCAAGAAATAGTTAGTAATCATGTCTCTGTACCACTCACCGTTGACTGTAACGTTCTGACCATCATCATTTTTGAAGGCATATGGACCAACGATTCTACCGGCTCATAAAACGCAAAAAACAGTGACTTTTTCTGGATGTAATGATGTTTCGACAATGGCTTGTGGATTATCATCGCACCAAATGCGATAATTCTGCTTATTGATATAACTATTTAAGCAAAAGTGTGCTCCATCACTGAACAAAATTTTCAAATGAAGTTTTTGATCAATTGCAATGATTCCTACAGCCCATTCACCAAATATACGACGCGAACGATGATCGTGACGCTTCATTTGCTGTACAGGTTGAATCTTGTAACCACGTAAACCAAGATCTTTACGCAAAATTTTCCATAAAGTGGATGGCCACAAGTTTAATTATTGAGCATGATGACGAATTGACACATCTGGATCATCATCAACACTACGCTGCACACCATCAATCGCTTGATACAGCGCACCGTACGATATCTTACCCTTACTCCCGATGAGTTTCTTGAGTTGAACCATGTTTTCCAAAATAAATTTGAAGAATTTGCAAACGTTGCTCAGGCGTGATTCTATTCATGATAAATTTCCAAACCAAACTAGCTCCGAAACCACCGAGAACTGTTAAGTCGGCTGTCACAGAAATCAGTATTGTCAATTTAGATTTCTCCGACTCCAATAAAAACACTCTTTATAAGTTGAAACACACCATATCCATATATATTTTGAGCATTTTATAACCTAACATTTTAAAGAATATAGAAATAAATGTTTAGTAAAAATTATAATTTATTTTATTAAATCATTCTATTTATGTATTTTTATTGACTTAATTCGTTAACACAGATCGTTAATGTATTGAAATTTTTTTCATTTTAGGTAGCTTTGGTCTACATAATTTTGTAAATTTGTACATTAGGCATAAAATTTAATATATTAGGACTTAATAATAAAATTCTAATAGTACGGCTAGTTAATTATTTTGGCGGTTTCGATAAGAATTCCACACCAAAATTTTCAATCAAATCCAAAAAAATTCTAAAGTTTATGTATATATAGTAGAGATTATGATAACTTTGCTCTTAAGATCAAACACGCTACTTAATATGTAAATAAATTACTACTGATATTAAAAATACCTAAAAATATATGTATATATACTTGAGGATCTGTTTTGGATAAACTTAAGCACGTGTTGTCTAATACATATCTTTCGAAACTTTTAGAGCTCAAGTCTAAGTAAACTAAAAATATGTTTAAAAATGATTGTAACTAACAATAAGTTCGCTCTTAGTAGAAGTAACTAATGGATATCAATTCTAATGTCAATGTAAAATGTATCTGTTAATAGCTTGAGATACAAAATAAAACCTATCTGTCAAAGAGGATAATTATATAACATTTGTACATATAATATTTAGTTGTTCCTATACAAATTATTATTAGTTTAATAATGACCTATGAAGCAGTTTGTAATTGAGATAAACAATGATAGAAAATTGGATATGTCATCGGAAAAAGAAGGAATTTTGGACTAAATGTAGTTTAATTTAATAATATGGTAAAAGAGGAACATTAGAACAGCTATACAATCATTGCAATAAGGAATATCAGCAACATCAAGAGTTTATAACAATTTATTTTTATAGAAGTAATTACAAAAATTTGACATGAAAAAGTTATAGATAAAAATACCTATAATAATATAGATAGTAAGGTATAAATTGCTATCAAATCCTGTAGGAATATCATAAGTAAAGAAAATTATGTTCAAAATTTAAATTTGCATTTTGAAAAAAAATGGTGTTAAGATAGCATCATTAAAATTAGATATTTAGTTTTGAAAATGCATGTATAGCATTAAGTAAAATTAGGGGAATCTAAAAATGGTTATTTTAACAAAATCCATAATTAATTATTATTCTATTCTATTTGGAGAATTTAATCTGTTCATCTGTTCATATATTTCATTGGAGAATTTAAAAAAGGCAACATTTCTTATAAACAGAGCTCCGATGTAAAATTCAAGGACTATATAGTTAACATGTATATTAAATACTAGAAAGATGCAAAAGAAGGTATAGGAAAGTAAACAAAGATTAAATGGTGATGTTTGATACAATAATAATTTATTTATTTATTTATAACCAGTGAAAATAAATATTGGATATATTTTTTATGGTTTCAACTTGAAATAAATTTAGTGTTTGCTCTATGTAACTAACTGGCAGAGTACATTGAACTTGGGATTTCGAAAACTCCTTGTCCTTCTAAACTGATTTTATCTTTTGGAGTTTGCAGCACACTTTCCATCATACTATCCGTTGCAAATATAGTCTGAAATCCTCGTAAATTGACAAAAAAATGTATATTAAATATTATGTTTTTAGTGTTCCTTTTATAATAACGCAGTAATAAAAGATTTTATTTGTAATTATTAATTTATATATGAACTGATCCACTAGCACATCCACATATGAATATCCTATATTTGATGTTACCAGGGTTCGCTTACATATCTATTATTCGACTTACAATTCCAATTCGTCCAGTAGATGATTGGCATTAATGACTAGCTTACATATTTATTTATAACTTATACAAAGTTTAAAATGATGACACACCAAGGATTCCAAAAAAATTAAATCGAAAAATTCCAAAATATCTGAATTATATGATATTTATAAAACCATACCTGTTTAATAACCCCTTTCCACATTTAATGTGGAAAGGGGTTATATATCAGAGTAGGACAAAAAATTCAACTAAAACCATAACTGTTTAATGTAGAGAGTAGGACAAGATGTTATTAGATTAAAAGAATCGTAAAGCAATAAGGAATACAAAAGCATATGACCGTGAAATTCTGTTCGACTTGCTTCTTCAACAAAAGCTCATCACAATCTGAATTAACTTCCTGGATTAATATTTTCACAATCCAACTACACTTGGAAAATTTATATCCATAAAATAAAATTCTAATTCATTCACCCATAATGTTTTGTAAAGCACAGGATGTTAATTTTTCAACGATATTTTGACAAGAGAGCTTCAAATGTGTCATCGCATAATTTATAATGATATACTAATGAGAGGGGGAAAAACTGTTTAGGGATTACACAAGAAAATTAATTGGAATGCAAACTACCCATAAAATGACTTCGAGAGTCTGGGAACCAGATCCGAAGACATTTTAACGACTGATATTAATTGTTTGTTGTAAAAACGAGGAAAACCAGACCATAATAATAACCAAGATGCAACTATAAATCTCTTGACGTTAGAAAATCCTGAGGGGATAATTAAAAATACAGCAAATGGTTCTAAAAATAACCCAAAACAGTTTATTAAGCAAAATAAAATTAGAATAATTCTAAAACAAAGATACTAATTTGTTGAGGATACATACAAAGTAAACGATTTAATCAAACCTTTAACATATGTTTATAAACAAATGATTTACGCACACGGATAAACAAATAAATTACATTACAAGCTACGAAAAATCCACAGCAATATGATAAGTAAATAAAAGGATGTGGACATAAATGGGAGGATAACTAGAAATTAAAGTAGTGGATTATATAAGTACAATCACAAGGATTAAGAAAATGTGAACAATACAGGGTCGTAATAAATTAAATCAATTAAATTATAAGGCATTGTTAAGGATGTGAAAATTATCTAACTAAAGTAATCGTAGAAATCTTAAAAGTGGGATAATAGTGGTGTACATCAAAATATAAACCATGTTAAAATATTATAATCAAAATCATGCAGTTGAACGCAAAAATAAACAAAAGGACAAAATGTATCCGTAACAATCTTTACTTATGAATCTATTAAATAAGAAATTACACAAATAAATTGACGAAGAGGATAATCTACAATTGGTAATTCCATTATCCGTCATTCTTTGGCATGGTGGTAAGGGGAAGCAACTTAGGAAGTAAATATGAAGTATGGCGCTAAATTTTCTACTCTGCATTTAGAAATATTGTTTTTCCGCTATACATAGGATGCTGATGCTAGAAACTAACATAATGTTTTACTCTTTTGAAATAGCTCTGTATATTTAATCAGAAGTTGTCGAAAACAATTTTTCGGAAGGCGCTTTAATCATTCTTGATACTGCTGATAATCATATTCGAAGTATCTATAAATCTAATGTATCAAAGCATATTATATGCTTTCTCAAGATCGTCCTAGAAAACAATTTGAAACTATAATGTTTCAGTAGAAATAGTTGAAGAATATTGACACAGCTTTATCAAAATTTTTAAACATTATTCCAAATTATCTTCTTCTGGGCTTCCGGCCTGGAACCGCGTCACTGGTATAACTGCTGTCGTTTCGTACCCACTCGTATGGGACATCTTCAGGGCTCAACTACTGCTACTATTTGTTGCACTGGAAGCCTGGAAGCCCAGAAGAAGATAATATGGACCACGACCGCAGAAGTCTACGTACCAGATTATTCCAAATTATTTTATATTACATCGCTTAAGATTGCATACTGTGCTACTTCAACGTAAAAAAAATATTTTATGTTATATCTACCATAAGATTCAATACGATTCTCATAAAAAATTCTATTTTCGTAAGCTTCACATCAAACCTGTATTTGAATTTAGTGCATGAACATAGGCGGAATGAAATTTTATTGGTTTTTAGTTTCTTTTTTGACATCGACGTATTTTAATTCGTCATATATTTGATGTGAACGCACAATATAAAATACCATACTTTTAGTAATTTACATACTGCCATTGAATAAGTTTGTATTATCATTAGAAAAAGGCGACACATGCATACGTTATGTCGCTTTTCATATGAACCGCAATGATAATCATTTTAAGTCTCTCTGTATTGAACAGAAAATTGAGTACAAAGGCATATATGAATGCGGTCATTTTATATTCCTATTGTGCATTTCAAGTAAGAAAATCAAACCAGAATAAATATGTCGTTGTTCTTCTCTATGTACATATGTGTTTGCAATGACGCAAGTTTATAAAATATAGTTGACGTCCCAAAGTTTGTAGATAAAATAAATCGCTAGCTGAAAGAAACGCTGGAAAAAACTTGAATTGTATATCTTTTCAAATGAAGCGCTACCTAACTCACTTGTTTGTTCGAATTCGAAATATGGAAATATACTAGAAACGCCATCATGTACATTTCGTCATTTATTTGACAAGTAGCCTGAATTTAAACGTTTCCATGGACAATCTGCTAACATTTCTCGAAAACAATTTCGTGAATTTCCATTCTCATTTTACTTACAATAAGTTATGTCAGTCTCACGGTTGACAGATTTTTACATGAAAACAACTCTATCAAAAACAGATATGGTGAGATAAATATGTATGTATATACGTATGTTTGCGATATATAGATTATCCGCTTTTATTGCAAGAAAATGAAATGTGAGGAAGTTTTATGTTAACAAAATTTTCAGGTTGAATTCTTTAAATCTAATTCTATCTTCTAATATTTTCTGTTCTTCCTGTAATCTATACTACTTTAATACATTTAGCATAAAGTGTACCATGCCAAACTCGAAAGTTTCTCAATATAAAACATTTTTTTAACTATATTTTAATTCAAAAACATAGACTGTTTATCATGATTGATAGAAATACGTTGTATACGTAAATTAATTTTTTATATTCACATAAAAATTGTGAAGTTCTTCTGTAGTTATGTATGAAACTGGTTTCTGTAAAAATTATTACTTATTTGACTAAGCAAATAATAGTTCGCTGATTTTAAATATAGAAATCAGTGAGATTACAAAACCTTGTTTTATGTACACTGGCCATAAAATTTCTCTAAAAATTCCAAATATGTCTAAGTAATGTAGCGTTACACTGTCTTGTTGGAATATAATTCATCGTCATGTAGCTGTACAATGAATTTTTGCAAAATAACTACGATATCATTCTGTGAAAACTGTTGCATAGAAAAAAGAATACCAGATACAATCATCGTCAGACTGACGTCGTATATCAAACATAAACCAAATTATGTATACTATACTATATGTATATTGTTACAAACATAATTTAATCTGTTTTTAGATTGAGTATATTTTATTGTTCTTTGTTACTCTTAACGCCCTTTCATATCTGTCAGCCGAAGAATCATTAGCATCGATTATAGATCTCGTTGATATTTTTATTTTGCTTTAGTTAATAGAATTTAATTAATCCAATCGTATGATTATTGTATTTATACTGTTTGGAAGTTATTTCCGGTTGTTTGTAATTATTTGGCCATAACAATGAGCGTTCATTTTTTCCTGAGTACGTCATATCTGTAGTGTGTTAAAAAACAAACGGCGTACTATTGTCGCTTTCTTTTAATCGATTTCCTTGTGAGAGTTAAAAATTATCTTCCTTTACGCCATTAGAAGTTCAATTTTGGATTATTAATCGCGCTTATTATATTGGAGTGGAAAATTAGAATCCTTGCGACAATTGACTCAATAGGATTACTAAGTTAAGTCGATAAATAAAAACTCGACACGAGGTCGAAAAATTCAGATTTGATTAAAATTGGTATTTTACTGAAGCGACGATCTTAATACTCTTAATTAATCCTCAAAACCGACTAGAAGTATGTCATCGAAAAACTTTGTACTTCAGAGGGGCCTAATTCCTGTCTTTGTTTTTCTGTATTAATTTTAGGGTTTTTTCCTTTCCCACCTACTCCTATCACTGGTAATTTATTAATTGTCGACGGACGAAGTTATAATGTATATAAAGATCTCGCTCATCTAATTAAGAAGACAGAGCTTGATCTGTAAACTTAAGTGTATATCGCTGTCACCTGACTCCTCGAGGATATTGAAGTAGCAAAATCTAGAATCAAAGTCGTCCGTACTATTACTATTTTTATACTAGTTTCTTGTTAATGTTGTTCGATTCTTGAAACTATGGTGCCAATGGTTGAGTTTACCGTACAGTTAAGTTATGGGATCATTGAGATCGTTTAGATCCCACCATGTGTTATTTAAGCCCCCGACTAAATTTAAGAGCAAGACAGTTAACAGAAGGTATTTATATAACTATCTGTTATTATAACGTTTACAGTGAAATATTGGTCAATAGAATTTTGATGGGGTCGTTTGGGACCAAGCAGGACTTAGTCTTGTTGAATACATGTCAAAGGACACTAAAGGACAGTTACCCATGGTAATAGGCCAATAAATTTACGTACCTCTAGTAACCAAAAATATTAAGGTTTGCGTCAAAGTTGTCAACTTCTTTGAACTAGGCCACCCGCCACAAAACTACTTGTCTAATATTATTCTAATAAAATAATGCAAAACCACATACTGCTCAAATAACTAAAGATGTTTTTAAAAAACTATGTTTAGAATTTCTCTTACATTTAGAATTACGCGTGTGCCAGGTCAACACAACGAAGAGGCTCTATCTAATACTAATAAGTGTGGTGTTGGATTTCAGAGCTTTGATAGCGTAAATGGCGCTGTAGGTTAGCGAATAAAAAAAGATATCCGCAAAGCATATTGATGATAAACTAAACTACTGGGATAAACCTACAGAGTTAAGGAAAATTATAATACGAAATTGCAATGTAATAAATCTCTAAATATAAAATATATTAATAATTTTTATTTCCTAATAGATTATGTTTCTATTACAGAATAATAAAATGAATTACGTGGGTTGATCTAAAAAATAGTATCAAATGCTATGGGATTTTTATAGAAAATTAATTCTTTTCTGAGGTGAAATACATGTGTTTCATCTTTGGAATCAAAATGTCGCTGAAATTCAGTAACTGCCGTATTAGCTTCCAAAAATGTCTTATTAAGCTTTTAATTAAAGGTAACATATGGAAGTTGTTGAGGATAGTATTTAGACTAATATGGTAAATGAGTAACCAGTTGAATTCCTCATTAGTCATAAATCTAATCTAGTCCGACAGAGCTTGCTTTTGTTCTTCGGTTATCAAATGCGGAATCCACAGACTTAACAGCTACCTTAGACGCAAATGTTTGGAATAATGTTTTTTGTAGAAATAGCTACTGGAGGTCGTCCAGGTTTAGGTTCATATCCTAATATCCAAATGTAAATTCACGAAACCAGTAAATAATTATAGCTAATGAAGGACTACATCCACTAAATGCTGCAAACACATTTTGATAACTAGTTGTATGGTAAACCTCGTTTAAAATCGCAAAAAATTGTAAGCTGAACAAATCCCCAAAATTTATTCACATATATGACTTAAAATAAATAGGCTGTCCACAGACGCAAACGATTTTGTTTTTGTATGGATCCATAGTCTACTACAAATTTTCAGAATATATCTCGTATAAAGAAATATGTACACATATGATTCATATAAATAAATCAGTGCCATTGATAAATTTACATGCATTTGCATTAAATAATGAATACTTTGAGATATGCTTTTATAGCAATCACGGTTCTGATGACTATGAAACTATATAGTCTTTATTGTAGGTTTTCTTAATATTGGGATATATGTGAAAATATCCTATACAGGGCAGATCTTAATAAGGTACTGATTCTAATGTTTCAGCAGTAGAACTTTTTATGAACCTGAGCATATAAAGAGGTTTTGGAAATCCTATACTATTTATAATTTAGATACATCTATATTAAGGAATATTAGTACACAACTTCTAGTCAAGCTCTAGTGGTGTAATTAAAAAGAACTCTAAAATAGTATTGTAATTGAAACCCGAAGATGAAAACGTAATATATTGTTTAAGATACAAATACAAGAAGATATTGCTATAGTTATTCGTTGTTGAGAAATTAGCCCCACGAAAGTAGTCCAAACTCCTATCTCCAACAGATTGAGATTTTTTCCATTTCGTACGACACTCAACATTTGAAATCTATTAATAACCGAACTGAATTTTTGCAAACATGCTAATACACATCCATACAGTGGTTTTCTTGTTTAAAATGGCACTACTTTTTATTCTCAATTCTATAAAATATCCGCTAGTTGTTTTAAGCAGTTTTAATTGATCAGAGTAATTATTTCAGCGGAAAAGAAATTTAATTTTTATTTTGTTCCGATACTATATTTCTGAATTTTTTCTTATTTTCATATTCTGCATAAAGAATAAAAATTATGCTATACTACAATTATTATGTGTTATTTACATTCGCACTTTCTTGAAAAACAATACAATTATTCATACTTCCATGAACATGGGTATACATCTATCTTTATAATAATGTGAATGGTTCGAAGATATGGCAATCTATGTAGAAGTAAATTTTAGATTCAAGAACATATATAGTTCTATAAATCATAACATTACAGCAATAAAATACAAATTATGAAATCAAAACAGAACTAAAGTAGAGATAAAAAAAGTGTAGCATAAATATTTTTAATAAACAGTAAAACTGAGCAATCTTGAACTTTTTTTTTAACATTCTAATATAAAGCCTTGATGTAAGAAAACAAACATAGAAAGATAGAAGCGTTCTTGCTTTGTCGGTCAATACATTTATGTATTGGTCGAGAGAGGGAGATATGATATTATTCATTATTTTCTGTATCGAAAGATATGATAATACACTCAGAAAGAATCGTTCATTAATAACACAAATCAACCTGACGATCCGTGATATCGGTGAAACATATGTAATAGGGTGTTATTAATAATAAATTTCTTTTTAATTCTTTAATTGGCATAAAGCCTTGATGTAAGTTTCGACACACATAGTCTCCGATCTGTAAGATAGAAGCGTTCTTGCTTTGTCGGTCAATACATTTATGTATTGGGGCAATCTTGAACTCATTTAATAGCCTTGGGAAAACAGAAGATGAAAGTTAAAATAAATTAAATTTCTAATGTAGTTAGGCGACACACGTCAATCGCAACGTGGGGCACCCTAGAAAAGTGGACAATTGAACCGACACAGGCGAGAAATACATCAGTAAGCCCATGAAGTCAGTGATGAAAGTTTTGTAATCATGATTTCTCGAGGGTTAAACTCTATTAGTGGCGCACATTAAATTAATTAAAATCAGCTGTACCAAAGGTAATCTAACAATGGCCCGTGCTATTTTAACTATTTCATTCCATTAAATGATATTTAAATAAGCTATTGTTCATAAATTTAAATTAATTTAAGGAACGTAGTCAAAACCTGTAAGAACTCTTATTGCACTATAACAATTGCATGGGGTGCACTTGCACTGATAAAAGAAATCTGTTAACAGACATTTTAGTTGTTAAGTAAAACAAAAATCACCAAGATTTAGTGGATTATACAAGTAATTGTAACATATATTTAAGATAAGATTGTTTATTTTTATTGAATGCGTTTCGAAAATACGGAATCTAATTTGATATGTTTAATTCAATATCTATGTAATATTTTATTCAGACACATAATCTACGAATGTGGTCATGGAGCATTCCCTGGTACACAAGAAGACTTCATAAAAATCACACCTAAAGCCGTCGGTAGCTTCAAAAATCTTGATTTGAAAATGTAATTTTTCCTACTCCAGATGTCTGTTCCCATTTTACATATACAGTTTGTCGCGAAGAAAACAGAACTTTCTTAAAATAGTAATTCTTAGTGGCGCAGAAAGAAATATACGTCGGTAAGGTAGATCTTTCACCAATATTATGCCAGAATATCATGATATTTGCATCATTGAAAGCAGAGAAATTACGCATAAAGTAACAGTGTGTATTTGGAATTGGTCGAAAAATGAATTTTAAACAAAAAGCAAATACCACGTTCTGTAAATCGATAAATCGTTTACTGAAACATTTACTTTGATGAAGCAAGTGTATGGTGATGCGTGTTTATCACGTACGAGTGTGTATGAGTGGTATAAACGATTTAAGGATGGTCGTACGGACATAAAGATCGGCGAACATCCTGGTGCAAAAAAATCTGTAGTTACGGAAATTAAATCGAACTTGTGCGTGAATTTATCAGAAATGAGTCGAAATCCTCATTGCGTTACATGGGAATGGAATTAAATATTTCCAAATATCCCCAATCAATTCATGGCATTTTGACGCAGCGCACAGGTTTGTACCACACAAGCTAACTGAAGTCAACATTGTACAGACTTGACTAAAGACTCAAGAAAGGGCGAAAACTTCAGATATTCTATTGTAACTGGCGATGAAACGTGGTGTTTTCAACATGATCAAGATATCAAGAGTCAAAGCACTGAATGGAAGCACGAAGAATGTCCAAAAAAATCCCTTTTGGAGAAGTCAAAAGTGAAGATGTTGATTTGTTTTATGGTTCGAAAGGCAAAGTGCACAAAGAGTTTGTACCAATTTGTCAAACAGTTAATACTGTATATTTATCTTAGTTTTATGAAACGCTTTTTGGCGCCTCAATATCGTGAAAATGGTAGCTGACGTTTATTATATGACAATGCACCATCACATCGCTCGACTCTTATCACATGGCATTTTAAACATCAATCATTCATCGTATTCACCGGATTTGGCCCCTTGTGAATTCTATCTATTCTCCAAACTACATTTGCCGATGAAAAGACAGCATTATGCTGACATAGAAGCCATTAAAAAGGTGTCGACAGCGATCTTAAAGGTTGTCTCTGAAAATGAACTTAAAAATTAATTTGACATGTGAAATGACCGTGCATGAATTAATTTTAAGAAAATAGTAGGCTTTTGCTTTTATTTTAGAATAGTTCGGTTTTCTCTGCGACAGAGTGTGTACGTATACGTTTGTATTATCTTCTTTTTTTACATCTTTTTGTTACTGTCTTGATATGTGCTAAATATATAGCTAATATTTTTTTATCGTTATGCTTGTCATATTTAAAATATAAAATTTTAAATAGACCGTAATTGTTGTTTTGTAATTACTATTTTAATTAGTGATAGACTAAATCGAGAACAGTATTTTAAATACTTTATCAATTTCGAAAAGCAGCTTATGAAACTTAAAGAATGGTTTTAAGAACATACACAAGTTATTTATCAAACAGTAACAGAGATCCTCTAATGTAACTTTATACCAATAAAAAAGCAGTAAGTTACTAATCTATGACGTAAGAGATATTCCGTCGTTGCCCAGCAAAACGTTTACGATTATTTGATACGTAGTTCACTACATTTGCCTTTAGCAGTTCGATTTCACATTTCTTGACGTTTAGATATGGTATGAAATTTTAATTGACCGAAACTTAAAAAAACTAAATTGAATTGAGTTAGACTAAAAGAATGCTTTTTCAATCTATAAACTTATAGTTTTCGATGCATTAATAACGTCGTTATAGCAGCAAAATGAAAAAATCGTAATTTTAGTTCTACACCATCTATAAACTACGCTTACTCGTTCTTTCACAGAAAAACAAATAGCAGCATATTATATTATTTACGGTTTACCCATTTATAAGAATTTAATGAAGTCGTTGGAGCTGTTTTTGAGAAAATCGTATTTTTCAATTTTACCTCACAAGTAAACTATCTTTTTCGACTTTTCCCTCGAAAACGATTAACGGAATATCATAACTTTATCTAGAGACTATTTATTTATAAAATTTAGTCAAAATCGTTACTGTTGAAAAAATCATATAATTCAATTTTGTCTCACCATTAAACTACCCTCTTTCCATTTTCTTTATTCATCAGATATCAACGCAATTTTATTAAAATTTCATAAATGAATAATTATGAAATTTAGACAATGTCGTTAAAAATTTTGTATTTTAACCATCAGTATGCAAAAAATAGACTATCATTCGCTTTTCTTCTAAACTTATACATATTTACTATACCACTGACCCACTCACAAAATAATCCCCCTTTCATTTCAAACTGGACTTGTATTTATAAGTTAATACCAATTACAAATAATAAAACAGCAGAAACACATGCGCAATGATATTTTTACAATATATTAGAGATTAATATTAAAAAATAATTTAAATTTAAATTACAAAATACTAATCATATTCAGCATAACCTTACATTACAATAATGTAATCTTTTTAACATATATTTCTTTAAAAATACTGTTTCTTCAAAATTTACATAACTCTCTATTCCTTATTATCTAGTATTTGTTTAGTATTGTTTAGTATTGTTATCTAAGACAATTTTAAGTAATACCTTTTACTACCTTTATTTTAGTACTTATTTTATATATACGTGTATATATTGCTTGTAAATTCTTTGTTTTGCTAAAATTCCTTACTAGAATTATTTTATACTACTCTATAATATTACATGTTTTCCTTATCTATATATGCTTTTAAAAATTCTTTCTCTCACCGACACCTTATCGACATTTCCTCTCCATTTATTAACCTTATTAACTTTTCCTCTTTATTCATCATAAAACTACTTTATATTAATTGTTAATTATTCTCTTTTAGATCCATTATATTCTGAAAACAATTTAACAAGAATTGTCCTATATTATATGTACATTATTATGTAATTCATATTGCCCATTATGCGTAAATGTTAATATTTACGTACGAGTTTATATGTTCATCATTTAATTTGATCCAGTAAGTATTTGGGATTAATTACAATAAAATATAGGCATATTCTTTAGTGTTTACATTTTTATATGTTCGGCTCATTACTATAAATAGTGCATTTTTGATTTTGGTGCCATATCACTTTATAAACCTTAAATGCTAGTTAAAAAATTAATTCTTATAATAGTACTCAATAATAAAACTAAAAGTATATCATTCCATTGTTACAAGTATTGTCAATGCGACAATGAATTATTGTTGGATCCGTATTTGCAAATTCGAGATCACAGGCTTCTTACTTTCTCTTCCCCTCTTTCAAAAATGAGCAGAGCGATAATTCGTCCTCACTGTTGAAGTTGTTATTTTCAATATTTGATCTCTGAAATATTATTAATAATTATCTACGCTTGAACTCAAGTTGACTACTTAGAAAATAATCATGTATTAATATTATCAGTTTATTTATTGGTGACATAATAATTCACCTGAAAATTTATTGATATTTATATTATTTTCATCCACCTCTTAAAAATTAGTTTAACTTAGTCAAGTAAATAATAATTTAATGTTTAGGGAGTTGATTGCTAAAATAATATTAAAAATAGTAAGTATCTCAAGAAATGTCAAAAAGTTATGTATTTATATTTAGCCATCAATTTTAAGAAACGTTGTATAAGGTGTGTAAAGCTCTATTTTTAAAATACCGTTTCTAACAATTGTTGTATTAGTATATCCGTTATTCATACGTCCTTCGTTCTTTACCTTAAAATTATTTTTATCCTGTGTTTTGTAGTAATCAAGTTTCAAAAATCAAAAAAAGCAGAATCAATAAATAACATTTCCTAACATGTAGAATATTAGGAAATTAAAAATTTCATTTACAGTTTCGACAACCAAGTTGTCTTAGTAAATAGAACTGAAAAAAAACTTGTATGTATTTATCTAAGCAATCTGCATGCTCATAGAAATCCTTTAGTCGACAATTAATTAAAAACGTGGTACGAAATAATACAGGGTATACATAAATTACACCGAAATTTGTATGCATATCTTTTTAATGAAAAAGTTCTGCTCGCAATCAAGAGGCCAGTACAAAATTTGCCGTGGCTAACGTAATTTTAAACCTGAAACATATATGTATATGCGTATCAAAATGTAATTTCCCCATTTTTCCTTTTGTGGTATTATTAGAAAGTTAAAATTAAATATCTATCCTCGCCGTGCACAGTGCGATCATTAGTATCCATATCTGCTCCGCTTTTGATACGGAAAGTGTGAAAAAGGGAAGAGTGATGAGATTTGCCTGTTAAAAATTTAATTACCGGACTTTGTAGTGTACAACAGGGGTAACAATGAAATGCTGTATTTTGAATTACGACAGACAGATTGATCACGAGCCGGTTGCGCAAAAACTCATTTTCATTACGAGTGTTATTCTTTTCGTTACAGTGATTGGTGCAGATACAAAACAACTATTTTTAATTAACTAAGGGATACGAATTGGGTTATATATAGTTTTCTCTCACCAATATTTGCTGAATGCGCAATTTATAGTTTTATTTAATAATTTTAAATACACGTACATACTTAACAATTATGAATTTAGTTGTCTTAATATGTATTGCCAGGAAATTATGCAGATTTATATTTCTTAGAATAGATATTGAGTTTTTCTGTATTCCTATTTTTCAGATAGTAATTAGAAAGTAATTTAATTGACTAAAGAATAAGTTTTCAGACCAATTTTTTAAATGAATTTTATTTGCTTTTGTAATAGTAAACCTAAGAGAACTGGAATGAATAGTAAAATAGTTAGTACTTGCAGTAAATAAATGTTTTCTTCACTTAGAATAAATATAGGCTCTTCGCCTAAGAAACATCTCATGATTTTCTCTTTAATATTTTCAAACATTATTCAAATATGAACAATTTGGTGTTTAGAATCTTATTCGCCCATGAGAAAAATCTTAATCCTATTAGTTTCACGAAGGATCTTGGTGTATTCGCTTGTCGTATTAACATCATTAGTTCAGTACCAAAATCAAATACAGATTTATTATTCGAAAATTTCGAGATTTCTCTCGCCAATACTTTATATATCAAAACATTATATTTGACTTGAATAACTATTTTGAAATTCCATTTACTTGATGTATAAGATAAAACTTGAATTTATTCAAAGAAAATTTCTTAGATTTCTAACCTCATGTTTAAATGGAAGTTATCCATCAGTACTATTGACCAGATCTTGTCGCATGCTTTCCGACATAAACTTTCTGTACGAACTCCTTCATAATCAAATTGATTCACTTTAATTCATATTCTATACTCGTACAGTATACTTTAAAATATCACAATTTACAACTAGAAAACTTTCAACGTTTCACCTACCCCTCGATTAAATGCGTAACTGTTTCAGTTCTATGTCAAACTCGTGCAATATTAATTACACTTTTCTAAATTCAATTTACTTTGCACTCTAAATAACACGTGTGTGTTTTAATAAGATCCCACTTATCTTCTTCTCTTGATTCTTGTTAAGCTCTCATTCGCATGTTTCGAGTAGAACGAAAACCAAGAAAACAAGGTCAGTGGAATCTCATTGACATACAGTACGATACGCGAAAACTAATTACTTATATATATATATATATATATATATATATATATATATATATATATATATATATATATAATATATATATATATATATATATATATATATATATATATATATATATATATATATATATATATATATATATATATATATATATATATATATATATATATATATATATATATATATATATATATATATATATATATATATATATATATATATATATATATATATATATATATATATATATATATATATATATATATATATATATATATATATATATATATATATATATATATATATATATATATATATATATATATATATATATATATATATATATATATAAAAGCTGTATGATTCTGCGTAATTTTCGAAATCATTAAACACACATTAGCTCCGTAACTGAAATTCTGTACATTGATTGATCAAATAGCAACTTTTTTATGTTAACAAGCAGTTGATACACTGTTAGAAACTCATAATTCAAACATACTCGTATTTAGAAATGGAAATTTCGCCTTTTATATATGGACACCCTTATTTTTTATGTTTTCCGTTTCTTCTACCTAAAAACAACAAAATATGTATGTATATTTTAATTGACTTATTTATGAGTTATTTCAAAATGAAAAGAAAGTCAAAGAATACACGCTAATAAGTTGAATGTGACAAAATTAGCAAACCTCGAAAACATAGAAATAAAAGCAATATTAAATAAATAGAAATAAATATAACATCTGCATAATATTAAAGGTTTTTAAAGTGGTCTCAATTTAACTTGAAGGCGTAATTGTATTCTATACTATATTGAGTTTATTGATTTTTGTATTTCATTTGAATTAAGTTTGCGTCGCTATGGTATATGTAGCGAACTAACCGAAATTTCATATACTTTTGTTTAAATACAAATCCATATAAAAGAAATCTAAAGTTATTAAGTCTGGAAATCTCGCTAGCCACGAACACAGACCTCATCCAGCGATCTTCAAACATTGTTGACAAGTCTGCACTAACTGCTCGAGTGCAATGACATGGACATCACGTTGAATTGGTACCAGCACGTCCGCATCTATTCTGTGGTAAAGTAGTGATAAAATTTTTACAACCGTTCTCAAAAATTATACATAGCTTTCTGTATTGAAGTTTCCGCTGTAAGTATGGTTAATGTTAATTTATTGTCCTTTACACAACAAAATATATTAAAATTGAGCCTTTAGGCTATGGAAAACGGTGATATGCGAATCTTCTGATGAGCCGTAAATTATTATCATTATGTAAACAGATTTTGCACATAATTATACTCTTTTACGATAGTACGCATAGTTACATGCAATTAAAACTATCTTAGCTTTGATTTAATATCTGTTTCCATAATGCAATTTATGGCACGTTGGAAGACTCGAATATCATCATTCACATATTCTGTCTTCTGAGTGTAAGAACACATGCCCGGTTAGCATGGGATCGAACCACGCTGAAGAGCAGCAATTTTTTCAAAGAAAATTTTCTACATTATATATATGATGTAAAAACCGGTTAAAATTAGAATTCTTCGGTTTCATTATTATATGGACTACAATTTTGTTCCTGAACGAGGTTAATTTCTTCAATAAATTTCTTTAGTAATGATTATCGGTCAAAGGAAATCCCCACACAATCAGGAGCTCCTTTATTAAGAACAGACTGCTATAAATGAATGGGTTAGAATTGTATTGTTATTTAATTTCTATCAAGAAATACGCCCAAATGTAAAACAAAACGAGTAATAAACTTTTCAAATATTTCGGACAAGATTTGCTACAAGGAAAACCGAAAATAATCATTCATCAGAAAAGAGATCAAAAAGGAATCACTGAAATATTCAGGTACAACATTCTTGAACTGAACTTCATAATGAAACTTCCCATAATAATATTGGAGGCAGAAATACCTGATGTTGTATCCATGCATGAGGAACGAAAAGGTTCTAGCAAATCAACATCGATACACATACGTCCCGTAGACCTCATTAAAGCATTCGATTGAATACGTCAGCATTCGAGAGGAAGAGTGCACTCATAAAATAAGTTAAACTAACAAAACACCCATACAGTAACAACATTAGCGGACACGAAGTCTTCAAAAGTTTAAACTCGGGGGTAAAACTGCAAACAGACATTCGTTACATTAACAGCCTCAATTCACTGAGTATTAATATTATCATGACGAACATTATAGAAATCGTGAAATTGCATGTCCTTTTATATCGCTAGGGAATTCACAACAGAAATATTTTATGCGACTGCCCAATACATTAAAAATTGTAGTCTATACTTATTAACTAGTTAAGAATTTCTACATCAAACACCAAATCTATGACGATTTCAAAGGAATGGTTTTGTTGACAATTGGCTAGATAATATGTTAATAGAACATGCTTTCATCAAGAATGAAGTCAAGCAGGTCACTATTTTCTCGGAGTACCTAAAGCATTTAATTTGGAAATTTGCTATTGTAAAACTAATACATATAAGGTATCAAACCTTCGATGACTTATAGAACCAAAATCAGAGCAACTAATAAAAGAGCAAATGAAAACTGTGAAAATGGAAGCTCAAGCATTGTCATGATATACAAACACAATGTTATACAGACAGAAAAATAAATATATTAGACAAAAATGCGAAGATCAAAACGTTAATAAGACGGATAAGCGATAGGAGACGAATGGAGTGAGTATATAACTAAGACACCGGATAGAAGATTTACTAAATTACTTTGTAACAGAAAAAAAGACAGAAGCCAACCGCATATCTCAAAGACGATTATAACTGAATTTGTATATTAATTTAATATGAAAATACAAACCGTATATATGAACACTGTTGAAATTGAGTTAAAAAATCTAATTGGAAATATAGACGTGCATTTTTCATTACACATTAGTACATCCAAAGCATTATGTAATTAGTCAAAATCGAGCAGGTGTTATGATAAATTCCCGTTGGATATTTTTAATTAAAAATTCGCGAATATACTCTCTCCGAACACATACTAATAAACTATTGTTCTTTTTAATGAAATAATATTCACGGTTGTAATTTCATTAGCGCGGATGGATGTGGATGATGAATTTTAATGCTCGAAAATTTGTGCGGTACGGTTTTGTGTATATTTTCCATTTTAAAACTTGCCACCGTGCGTGTTACAGGAAAACGAATTATTACATACTTTTCTTCTAGGGATAAATTATTCATCCAAATGTAATAATCTAAAAATACATTAAATTAATTTGTTGGCTTAAACTGGATATATTCATCATTCGAAGAGTGAATTTTTTTTATGTATGCACATACATAGTTCGTTTAATTTTGTGCATATCTTTATTATACATAATTTAATCACATTTTCAAATAATAAATGTTAAGGATATAACAGAAAATAAACTACAATATATATATGACAATATTAAAACAACAATTTCTTGCTTTTATCAAAAATAGTTTGCTTTTTTAAAAGAAATGCAATGTATATAATACCAAATTACTAAATGCAATTGGTGATTTTTAAAGGGTTTAGAGGAAAATGTAGCACTATAGTCAAGGGCGACTCGATAACATGAAATGGGAGGCGCACGGATATCAAAAAGATAGGAAAAAAAATATTAATTTTTTTTACATTGTTTAATTTACAGAAACAAAGGCAATAAAATATATTCTGATACAAAATATAAACAAGCTTAGTAACTACCAGTGACTCCTTTGAACCTGTCATGCAAAGCAAGGTTTTTCTGAAGAAGGTTTAATATTTTAAATTGGCACTATTAGTTCTTTGTCTATATTTAACTGGGGATCTATATTTTGCCTTTAAAGCAGCCACCGTAAAAATCCAGTTTCGCGAAGGTATATTGAAAATGGTAATAATATACGAAATACTCTTGTTTTCAGTGCCTAGCCAAAAATCAAACAGTGATATATTACTAAATTATCTTCTGATTTCGCTACTTGCTATGAAGTTTATGGCAGTTGCAAGACTTTCGAAAGTACAGCGTGCTTCACCAAGAATATACGTATTACAAAGTATTATTTTGTCCAAACTATCGATCGCTGCGCCTCGGCTCGGCTATTGGAGAAACGAATACATAGTCGAGTTTATTTAATAGCCGCTAGATGTCAGTTGCCCTCTATTTTTCTTGGTAACCGTCATATGTTTAAAATGGCTACTCCGCAGCAGAAATCATTTTGTGTTCACGAGTTTGCGAAGTGCAATTCCGTGATTACAGTGCAGAGACGTTTCAGGTTGAGCTACCAAATTAACCCTCCGAATGGGTGGAACATTCGCAGGTGGTATCGACAGTTTGTAAATACAGGGTGTGTATGTAAAGGAAAAATTCCTGGCCGCCCTCGCGTTTCTGAAGAAAATGTTGCATGAATTCAAACTGCTTTCCAACGTAATCTCTTAAAATCAACTCGTCGTGCCAGCCGAGAGTTACAACTGCCTGCATGTTTTGAGACGTCGGTTAGTTATAAAGCCATACAAGTTACAGTCGTTACAAGCTATGCATCCCGATGACAAACGGAAACGTGTGGCATTTTGTAACGAGATTGATGATGCTATTGACAATGATAACACTTTCGCATAACGCATCGTGTTCAGTGATGGAGCGACTTTCCATGTTAGTAGTCTTGTAAACAAACACATTGTTCTAATTAGGTGTCTACAGAAGCCACATGCAGCGATTGAACATGAACGAGATTCGCCTAAAATGTGCGATATCCCGATCTGTTTACGGGCCATTCTTCTTTGATGGACACACCGGTTAACGGTCAGCAGTATCTCGCTATGTTACAAAACTGGCTGTTTCCGAGGCTGCTCGAAGACAACTTCATTTTTCAACAAGACGGGGCGCCCCCTCACTGGAGTCGCCAAGTGCGTGAATATCTGAATGAAACTCTACCGAACCGTTGGATTGGTCGTCAAGGAGGTGACGACTTAGCATGTCTCAGCTGGGCACCACGGTCACCGGATTTAACACCCTGTGACTTTTTCCTGTGGGGTTTCGTTAAAGACAACGTTTATGTACCACCACTCCCACAGAACTTGGAAGAGTTGAAGAACCGGATCCGTACTGCCATAGCATCAGTGACGAACGACATGCTTACCAGAGTATGGGAGGAATTTGGGTATCGATGTGATATTGTTCGTCTCTCTGATGAAGGACATATTAAACATCTGTAATCTGAACTTGAGAAGGTTCGTAAATATGTGTGTAAAGTTTCATAGTCGTATGTCTTAAAGTTTAATAAATACGTATATGCATTCGAAATACGTATATTCTTCTTGAAACAACTATACTTTGAAATGAATCCGTAATCCATTCGTAACTTGTTACTCTGAAATTCTTTGTAGCATGGCTAAATGATTTTCAATGGTTACAAAAACATCTTCAATATGTTGCTCTTCGACTCTGTGTGTTTTAATACATTCATCCACATTTTTAAACATTTATAGGTTCTCTTGCTTTACATTTGCTCAACAATTTAAATTTTCTACAAAAAGCATTAGCTTTATCACAAATAAATCACCTCGAAATTTCTCAGCTTCTTCTGTAAAAATGATTATATCATCTCTTAATTCATAGTCGCCTTGTAAAACTTTCCTTCGTGATAACCATCTTGCCTCACTATAAAACAGTCGTGTTTCATTTTGAAGTTTTTTGAATATAAATTTTTAAGATAGTTTTGGAATATGCTACCCCAAAAAATGATTGCTTTTTGGGAGTATATCTGACTGTGATGCGGAAGTCTCATTCGTGTTACTTGCATGTAGAGTAGTCATCATGGCCTCCATTTATAGAAACAGTTTAAAAGATAATATATTTTTTGGCTATTTCGGTCACACATTGACTCTATCAGTGTTGAATAGACGAAAATGCTGAAGAATTTTACTGCCGAGGATCGGTTCATATTTTTTTGTAGAGCACCGATATTTCTGCGCTTCATTTATATTTATTTCTAACTTATTGACTGCTAACTAGTTATTGACATCTGTAATGATTCAAGTATTATCAGGCTATCTGCTTGAATTAGAAGATATCCATATATATATATATATATATATATATATATATATATATATATATATAGGCACGTCTTTGTCTCTTTAATATCGAATAAGCATTTATATGTACACATGAGGAATAGCAGTTGACCGAGAATCGAACTTTGAGGAACGCCAGTTCGACATTTGGTTTCCACGAGTCCATAACATTTTTTAAGTTTAAGTTTGTTTGGTGGTATGTGATGACTGGTAGAATTAATGACATTTGTTAAATCCAATATGTTTATTTCGGTATATATTTATAGCTTTAAAAGTATGATCCACTATCTACGGCATACTTGCTGTTGTTAAATGACCTCTCTTGCGTTCATGTTGTTCCACTGTTAAATATTCATTTTGTTTCAAATACTTAATTAGTATTAGCCCTCTCGAACAATTTTAATACAACTGACAGAATATTTAATATTCTAAATATAGGTAACTTTTCCAAAATTAAATGACAAAATCGACAGAATAACGTGCCCTTTACTTGTTAAAAATAGTCTATAAAGATGTATTTAATCACTTAAGATTCGTATACAACCCCTTTTTTCCACATTAATTTTGTTTTGTCATCATCAGCAGATAATTAAACAGTGTCGCACCTGGAAAACTACGATAAAAACCCTCATTATACAAATTGCGTACACGAAACTGTACTGTCAAAAGCCAAAACGTACACTTTATACAGTGTGCCTTTTTGTATTGCAGTACACCATTTGCACTAGCTTGCTTTGTGAATGTCTGTGTTTGCGATCATTTGATATTATACTGATGTTTTCAATGATTCCATTAAATAAAATAATTTACTTTTTATTTACATACATTTGTTTATACACATTTAATTACAGCCAGCGTTATTATAATATTAATATTGTTAACGTATTATGTACTTCACGGAATGTGTTAGAACAAAAGCAACTGTATTTTGTCCTGTTACATGGAAGCC
The DNA here is from genome assembly GCA_031893035.1 of Dermolepida albohirtum. Taxonomy (NCBI): domain Eukaryota; kingdom Metazoa; phylum Arthropoda; class Insecta; order Coleoptera; family Scarabaeidae; genus Dermolepida; species Dermolepida albohirtum. The sequence continues at coordinate 100,105 of JAVIWB010001410.1, read as the reverse complement.
GTTAGACAATAAAATTACTATCTTATGTTATAATTATAGCAAACCCATCAAAAGCTACAGGAAATGATCAATGCGTTAACGCATTTGAACAACAAAATTATAATTATTACTACTCAATGCCGGAGGTTTGTATATACGAAATTTTGTACATTTATTTTTCCTTTTAGAAATAATAACTTAATATTAAAAATTCAAAATAAAATGAAATGATAAAGTGATTAGCATGTACTAAAAATAAAGCAATCGATCACGTCTGATACTAAAAATAAATGTCGTAGCATGAATAACAGATATTCACGAAAGTTTATTATAGAAACTATATAAATGTTCCTTGCAGGTTAAGGACAAGAAAAAGAAAATTATCTATTTAGTGAATATCAATATTATTAACCTACTGTAATAAGTAGTGCACGCAAACATAAACAGACCACAAATCGTAGGCCTACAATATATACCGCAATAAATAATACACAATTGGAAGTAAGCAATACATTTAATATTTATCCATGAGAAATTCTTAACAATCTGAATTAACTCAGCTAAACATCTTCAACAAAACGTAGGCCTGCACATTCTCTCCTGTAAATGATAGAGAGAACGACTGTTCGGTGGTTAATGATGTAATTTTGCGGAATTGAAGGTCTTTGACTTGAGTTAAGGAATCTGTAGTTGATTTATCACTGTAAATTCGTCTAAATCTGGTAAAGTCTGAATTTTGACTAATACATTAGAAAGCTTTTCTAATATACAAACACTTTTCTCGTCATTTAAAGTACATAGCACTCCTAATTTTTCTGTTAATCGCTACTAATATGAAATTCATACGAATAATTTGTAGATTCGTTTAAAGTTTAGCACTGTGGAACTGGCTTTTTCTGATGGCTAATGATTCTTTAGAGTTGAACAGTAAAACTAAGTACATTATTTTGTGAAAATTTTAATTATTAAAATAATTGCTTGCCCCAGCGTATAAGAATAGACTGGAGAGGTTCTAAAAGACCATGATAGAATTTATGAAATTCACGTATCCGTTTAGGTGATAACCTTCTACTAGCTAATAAAACTGTAAATGACTGTTGATGAGGTTTCAGTGTTTGTCCTATAATGTTAAGAAATCAATTTTTTACAAACCGTAGCCGCCTCATAGTTTTATTTTTGAGGCAGATTTTATAGCGATCTAAATTTATTCATACGATAATTCATTGTATTCGGGATTATAGTTCGTCCAAACTTACGCAACAGTTTTTTATTTACTATTTTAAACAGAACATTACAAATCTTCAATGTAAAGATAAAATCTAATACAAACTGGTTGCAAATTGTCCACATTTTCTATATTTGTTTATATGTCCAAAACAACTTTCATTCTGACAGACAAGCAATATATCACCCACTGAAAAACTATTTTAACACCAGCATATTTTAGTCTTTGGAAGTGTCTAATACATTTATTTAAATGATCCACGAACAGCAGTTTGATATTAAGACACTTTCCCCTTATAATTGCTCTACAATGGAGTATCAAATACTGATCGTTATTAGGAAGACAAGCAGCCGTACTAATCTAAACAGAGAAAATCAGATAGTCTCCATTAAACTCCGACAAAAAGGTAAATAAAGTCCCTTACCATATCGATATTTGTATTTTACACACGTATTTGGACAACTAATTTGTTATCGTCAGCAGATAATTAATCATAGTGTCGCACGTAGATTCGCAGTAAAATTCGCACAGATAAATTTACAATTAATAAGTGTATAAACTTTAATTGGTTTTTAATAGTAGTAACACTTACTTACATCTTCGAATATATTATCGGAAATTTTTCTGATAACAAACTTTTGCAGAAACTATTTGAATTTTCCTTCGGATCTCCATTCAATTAGAAAAATTTCCCCTCGTTTATAATATCATCAGTTTGTTGACACATTAAAACGATCATTTGCACCATATTAGTACCCACTCTATTTTCAGAGACGGCGTATCCTTATTTGGGCACATTGAATGAAAATTTTTAAGTCAAATGCGTCTAACGGGAATACAGATTAGTGTATTTTAAATACCGCATTTAGTAGATCTATTCATTGGGAAATATAAAATTCTATGATTACAATTCGATAATCGGATATTCTTTTATGTAACTATCATTGTAAACTCAATAACTGCTTGAAACCTTTCATTTCTCTCCAGCAGCATGGTTTTATTACTGGCGGATCTACTGTCTCCAGCTTATTGTTAGTGGAAATAACGCAATTTATTAGTGACTCAATAGACAATAGGCAACAGGTTGATGTCATTTACACTAATTTCGCGAAGGCTTTTAATACCATTAACCACTCCCTATTAGTTTCTAAGTTGGCCAGCTTTGAATTGTGTCAAAACATAATTAATCGAATAGCTTCTTATTTATACAATAAAAGTTGCTATGTATCGTATAATGGTTTCTCCTCAAATGTGTACACTGTGTCTTCTGGCGTTCCACAGGGATATACTTTGGGACCTTTACTATTTAATGTCATCATAAACGACTTCTTTCAACGCCTGACTTGTAAAACCTTAGCATACACCGACAACTTAAAAGTTTTCTCTAATATATCCACTAGTGGTGAGGGCCAGATTCTGCAACATAATTTTAATATAATCAATAATTGCTGTATGCCGAACGATATAACTGTTAAAGTTGATAAGTGTGCTGTGGTTACTTATGCTAAAATTAATAATCCCTTTATTCGACACTACACTGTTAAAGAAACTACCATCTTGGGAAAGTCGGGGATTATGGATCTTCGGGTCACGTTTGATTCTAGATTGGAGTTTACGGACCACATTACTGCGATATGTGCTTCCGTATCTAAAGCTCTGGGTTTCCTAGTGTGTTCCTGTCAGCAGTTCAATAATATTGGTGCTTTTAAAGCAATATATTATGTATTTGTTCGCACTAAACTGAAGTATGCCTCGGTGGTCTTGTAGCCTCACTCTATTTATCAGCGTCCCTTTCTGGAGAGAATCCAGAAAAGATTTTTGAAGTATCTATCATATCATCTTGATGGTACATACCGACTGCGGGGGGTAGATTATGAGGACCGACTAAAAAGACGCAACTTCCAATCCTTGTCTTGCCGAAGGGATGTTGCAAGTGCCGCGCTTCTTATTAACTTGGTTAATAGTGGTGTGGATACCCCAACATTGTTGGCTCAGGTGTGTTTACTGATACCATCTCATGCCGCTAAATCTCACGACTCGTTTGTTACTTCGAGAGCTAGGACTAATGTTCTTTTGGAGACACCTACAGCTCATATGTGCAGAAACGCTAACAGGATGTGTGCTGATCCATTTTTTTGGGGTATAACCCTTTAATCGGGCGCTGGTCCACTTCAGCTTCTATTTTTTCATTATTTTGTAATTATATATTTAATTTTGTATGTATTAATTAAGTCTTATGTATGTTTTAGTTTGCTTATATATCTAATTAAGATTTTTCTCTATTTTTTTTATTGCTGCTTACACTGTACTTACTGTATTGGATTTGTTCTATAAATGGCTTGTTCTGTTGGACAATAAAGAATATTATTATTATTAGTATCTACAGTCTACAAACGACCATGTCTACTTTACCAGATTTGGAATACAAACGAGTTCAAGGAAACAAGGTAACGCTCAACCAGAATTAGCGGGAGAAGAATAAGCACATTAAGACCGTTGACCCTACATAGATTTACTCAGTATATCTTAACAGAATTTTCTTATAATTTTAAATATTATTTCAACTCTGTAACATTTATGTTTAAGAAAATATTAATTTCATATAGAATTTTGTCTTTTTTTTATTCTATTTGATTTATAGGAATAATAATCTATAAGAAACTTGCATAAAATTTTTTCTTTCTTACAATCTATTCGTGAAACTACTTAACCTTTATATCATAACAATATGCATATTAAAAATAAGGCATCGTTTACTATATATTTACATATATACAAAAATCAGATTTCTACCTATAAATAGGATTTTTTAAAACACAGAATAATAAGACACATGATAGCAGTCGATTCACAGAAACGACTTTATGAGAATGTATACAGACACTAAATATAACCCTAGAAGGTGAAAGTAATACGCAATATTACCTGTACGAGGTTTTAATACATGTATCCTGCGCCACACCTTAGCTTTTAGATTAAAACACCCAGCAACACGCTAATACAAGTAGACGCCAACGTTTAATATATTTTATAAACTGTTCGCACGTTACTATGAAATACGTGTTTTGTAAATAACTGAAATTCAAGAATTTATCACACTTCCAGCTTTAATATTTGTAATACGTATAACCTATATCGCAAAAGTTTCGATATCTACATTTTTTATTTCTTCTAGAAAATTTCGGACATAAAATCAAGTTTAAAAAAAAATTATTTAAAACTACATAAAGTTACTTATACTCCTTCAAATCCATAAATCAACAGACATATAAAGCTTCTCCTTCAATAATGATAAACAAAAAACTTATAGAGAATGCGATTCGATTCATGTTATTCTATTTTAACATTCCTCAAAGTTTAAGTAGCTCTAGTAATTCCATTATTTTAAATAGAAAATGAAATGAGTTTATTAAAACGTGATTTAAAAACGAAATTAATTTTGGACCAAATTGTAATTTAATATTTACACGTTAAATCTCAGCTAGCTCATTCTTAACAACTAATTTTATTGAAATCTTACCTAGTTGCGGTATAATTAATCAAATATAACTTTTTCTATTTATGCTTCTGTGACAACAAAGAACGCATCGATAATTGGCAATTGATACACGTTAATATTCATATCTATCCACTTTTACCATTGGTCAATTATCTTTTTATAACGAAGTAATCAAAATACCTGACTAAACTTCGTAAACTGTGCTGATTATATATGATTATTCAAAAGTAAGTTTCCAATTTGTAATGACTTAATAAATTAATAAAATTTTATCTATTTTTATATGGAGAAACAAAAAATACTTAAATATGACCACCATGGTAATATTCGATTAAATATAGTCGTGTTAAAATGAATATTCTCCGGAATGTTCTAAATGGCATATGGTACCGACTCCTTCAGTTCCTTAAGAGCAATAGGTCAGGAAATACCCTTTCTTTGACGTAACTTTTTTACAAATAGACCGGATTCATATCAGGCGATATAAAAGTCCAACTGTTCCGAAACTACTTACTGATTACGCGATCGCTAAATATGTTGCCTAGCTGTATATTATTGTATGTGGGGTGGGGTACAGTCTTCCATAAAAACAATGTTGTCAAAATCATGATTCTGTAAAATTGGTAGTATGAAGCCTTGAAACATTCAAAATATGCTTTATCTGTCCAAAAGATTTTATCAGTGTTATTTTACTTTTGTTAACATTTACAGAGTGAAAGTGTCACGAATCTGCTTATCTTGTTCTTTAAATTCAAAGTACATTTTTTATAGGAATACGTGCAAAACTGCTTTCTCAGAATTCGCTAGGCTGTTGAATAACTCTTCTCCAATTGCTTTAAAAGTTTTTAGTAAGAGCAACATCATATGCAGAATTTTCATGACCCTCCTGAGCTTCTTATAAAACTAGAGTTGCGCTGACTTCGTTCTTTTATCGCTAACTTCAGTCTCTTCAAATTTTTGCACGAACTTACGAAATAATTTTACTGAGTAAGGCCTATTCCTCAATCAATGTGTTGCTCGATATCTTAATGGGTTAGTATATTGTCTGTTGACTCTGCAGTAGCACTATGTTACATAAAGCGAATACATACCCATAGCGACAACACCATTTTATTGAGTAGTGATTGGAAATTGCTGTTAATACTCCAAACTATAATGTGATACTTACTTTGAAATTAGAAAAACTGTCACGATAACAAGTGTATATATAGAAAACACCTAAATCCTCTAAACCATAATAATACGTGATATGTATATGCAGTTTGCATTAATACATAGAATAGATAAATCACTTTCAATCTGTGAACTTACTTTTGAATAACCCTGTATATGAGTGCGTGGAAATGGTAGAAAACCAACAATCTTTTGTATTTTATTCAGCAAGTAGATAACTTGTGTTGTTGTTTCATTGAAACTATAACATACAACTTTCTTTTTATTGTTAAAAAATTTTATTAGCAAAATATAGTATAAAAAGAATTTTTGAAATATAATAAAAAATAAAATAAAACTGTCTTACGTTTTCTTCTTTACCAAACTAATGGAGAATCTATTTGTGAAAAGTAACACATTTTCTATATATATGTATTATCAATGAATTTATCTAGCTTGGCAGAAATAATTTCAAATTTTTGTTATATTTATATTCTTATGGGCACGAATTTGAAAGCTAGAGAAGGACCATTAAAGTCGTAAACACTTCCTTCGATATAAAACTTAGATGCGGAACCATGTGTAGTCAATTTAGCCGGAAATTCTAGCTTATCCGGAGTCTTGCACATACTGAACAATTACAGTGAACTGCACGACTTACCCGTGTCGATGGGATGGGGTTTAGGAAACTTATACAGTCTTACTACCGGTACGTAACAGTATCTATTGCATGACTTGCTCCCACACGAATTAGCTGTTTCACCTAATTTACATTTACATCTGTTTATTTAGGTTGTGCAAGTTGCATTTGCAAACGAATTACATACTACGTCTTACAACTATCCTTTCTTTCTGTTCAATTCCGTTTCGTATGCCTTTGCATTACAGAATCAAATTATAATAAACAAAATAGTTCAGCTGTCTGTCATTTGCTGAATTTCAGCCATATTGGCTCTAATCAATACACAATATGTACGTTGCTTATTCCAGCATTATATTTTGTATATATTAATCCAATTCTACATACGCATCTGCATATCCGCCGAACAATTTTTAAATTTCGCGGGAGTTTTTTATTGGTAGTAGTAATAAAGATTGGATAGGATTTGATTTAATGCAAGAAATAGCAAATAACATATTTTTAATGGGTACGGCTCTTGTTTTAATTTTTGTTTCGTTTCTTAATAATAATAGTAATAATAAAATTTATTGCCCAACAGGTCAAGCACAGTTATAGGACAAAATATAAGGAAAAATAATACAAAGTACATACATATAAAAAATAAGTAATTAAACTCTATAAATAAGAAATATAATCAAAAATATATGCTTACTTCGCAAAAACGACATGACACAACAGCAAAAAGCAAAAAATATTGTAGTACAACTTGGATGCCAGTGCAAAGGGTACTAAGAAGGTTTTGCAATATGCCACAACAAAGAAGCGTAGACGGCTTGTTGCTGCATGTTGAGACATGTTCATGCGTGCGTAGTAGCCGCCGCGTTATATCGATGGGCTCCGTTATTCATTAGCAGTGAGAGTGTAAAGTGCTTGCGATGGCATTGTGGTCACGAAATGAGATAAGGGCAGGTTTGCGTTATAATTTCGTGCGTAGTTTAAACATAGACCAGTACTTCGAAGAAATGACTCTTGCACTAGGTGATGTTTGTCCACATCGCACAACGATATTCAGGTGGTATAGAAAATTCCAAAAGAGAAATTTAACTGTGGAGGATGCTGAGAGGTCCGGAAGGCCACTGTGAGGACAGGTGAGTGACCTACCAACAGATAGAGGGTACTTCAGGCCTAAATGCACCAGAAATTCGTTCGATTCTGTATGATCATTTGCACGTGAAGAATCTTTGTTCTCTCTTGGTGCCGCATCGACTGACTGAAGAGCAGGTGACATGACGTGTGACTTGGTGCCGGGATATGCTAAAAAACTTTAATAAAGAACAATCTCGGTATGTGAAAAACATCGTGACAGATGACGAGACTTGGCTTTACTATTACGATGTGCCGACCAAAGCTCAAAACAAAGTTTGGATCTTTGATGATGAGGACACACCCGTGGTTGCCAGAAATTTGTCCGATCTGTAAAGAAGAAAGCGATAGCTGTATTTTTCAAATCGAGTGGAATTGTGGAAAGAGTCGTTTTGGACACACAGAAGACAGTCACAACTAAGTGGTATACTGAATAGTGCCTGTCTAAAATCATTGGATCTATGAAGAATCTGCGGCCAAAGTCAAGAATAGACACCTCGAGCTCACCGCGCCAAAGCTTGCACCGAATATTTGACCACAACAGGAATGAAACTTCTCGAGTACCCTCCCTACAGTCCAAATCTTGCTCCCTGCGACTTTGCACTGTTCTCGCATGTGAAAATGAAGCTAAAAGGGAGGCGGTTTTCCAATGATGAGGACCTTCTGCGGGCTTGGGATAACGAGTGTGCTTTACTCCCTAGTGAAACTTGGCAGAACTGGTTTAAAGACTGGTTTCGGAGGATGGAGAGATATATTGAGTGTAGAGAAAATTTCTTAAAAAGAATTAGATAAACAAAGCTGTACTGCAAAATTTTCCTAGTACCCTTTATATATACAGCATCAGCGTCCTTCTTTATATGGATTAAGGAAGGTCTCCAAGAATATTTTCCTTGGCGTCCGATGGACAAGTATAGAAAATTATGGAGAGGTCATTCGTATAGTATTAAAATTAATTGTAGAAAGTAAGTTAGAACAATCAACCTGACCACTAACTAATTTGTGCAAAAAATGTGCGCTGTATTACTGCCTTTGATTCAACAAAGATTGAATGCTACATTTTTCCAGTAAAGAATAATATTCAATTCCTCTAACCGGATAAATGCCAGAAGTTTTGCAACACAAAAGTTTTAAAAATCTACGTTGAATATTTTTCTACAGCAAATTTATGAGTACCGTAAAAAGAATAACATCGAATAAACACAAAACATAATATTTTGAGTAGATCAACATTAATGAAGAACTTGCTGCACTGCATAATAAATCCTAATGTTTTTTAGCCACTAACAGACACATACGTTGAACATATAAGTTGAAATTCAAGCAATCATAGAATAGTATTCCAGGATTTTTCACTAAATAATTATTCGAAAGTACATGTCTATTTGTAGATTAAAAGGAGTAAAGATGTTTTTTTTTTCTACTAAAAGATATAACAAAACATATAGCAGTATTGAAAAAACAGACCAATCAATGATAAAATTAATACTCTCCTGCATGTACATGACATCCACATTAGACGATACTAAATTAAAAATTATCATCAGCATAACCTAAGACATTAGAAGGAAACTCACAAATAAACCGTTTATAAAAATTAAGAATTGTAGTGGACAAGATAAGAAAGTTTATTCAATAACACTAAAAGATCATTAGTATAAAATGCACGACCAAAAACAAAATAAATGAAATCAACCTGGGCCCTGACAATCAATAATATTACCAATATATTGTGTAAAAGTTACTAGATTACTCACAGTTAGATCTTTCAGAAAAAAAAAAACTTGCTACCACGGAGAAATATAAGACTGAATATTATAAAATATGAGACTGTATAAATATTACTCGTATACTTAAGCAATTGGAAATATAACAATAGAACTACAGTAGATGTAAAAATGGAAGTATTAATGATTGTCAGCAGAAAAGCAAGAATATTTCAAGCGTTTTCAATCAGAAAAATAGGAACTAAATCATCACCAGATGTACATATATTTAGTCAGAAAAGAAGACATAATGTTCACTAACTCATTAGACTAGAAGAATCGAAAAAGAGGAAAGCTCCGTATGAAAGTGTATGTATTCGAGGGACTTGTATACATACTAGAAAGATATTAAGCAAATGAATCAACTATATCTTGAATTTTACCCATCTCCTCAAATTCATTGGGCAGGACACCAGGAATCCGAGTGGTGCCTTGTCGTGAGTGCATGTAGGACCATGTACAACAAAAATTTGATTTAATGAATTGCTCTACATTCCTTATATATACTGTAGGAATTATTATATTAAATATTAAAATGTTTTGCCAGTACACAAAGACTTTTAATTTGTTGAAAGACGTCTTTAATGAAATATGCACTCCTTTATTAATACTTGTGCTGTAGCGAAACAAAATATAATTTCGGATACAGTTAGTTTCTTCCTTGGATAACTTAAAACACCCGTGAAATTTAAAAATTACTCAGTGGGAAGAAGCTGCTGTGCAAAAAAGGAAATTTTTTGTGAAATATAAAAACACTAGTTTTATAAAAATATTTAAATTCTATTCCTTTGTGGATTGTAAGTCCCTTTATGATCTTCTTTGTAACATTTTCAGTAACCTTACAGTAACTATGTATTATTTTCGTTAAATAATAATTATTATTTAGTTAAATAATAATTATTATTTAGTTAAATAATAATTATTATTTAGTTAAATAATATTCAGTGAGTGAAATGTATTTGAGTTTGCACTTTAGATACATATATAATTTGCACTTCGTTTAATTTTTCATTTCGCTTATTTATTATTACTTTTATTTTACTTTTATTATTCATTTACTTTGTTTATATGATCGTTTCTTCTTTGTTTTTTGAGTATATGATTTCGGTTGTTATATATGTATATTCAATTATAAATCTTCATATGCACTAAATTTATATGTAATAATACTATTCAACTGTTACTAACAAAAAATTTTGTCCTTTATTTGAATTCGTAAATCTGTTTGTCAATAAAATCATATTACTATTATTCACAGTTCGCTAAAAGACCATTTCAAGCACCCAAGTCTATCATAAGTATCACAAGAGCAAACATTTGTGTGAACTGACTGAATGTAAAGACGCTTCACAGTATGTTAAATAGCTGTATTGTAAGGAAGTACCCAATCAACTTAACTTGGTTTACTAAAGAATTGGATAACTTGGGCTAGCGAAAATTCTCAGTAAGGTGGGTTTGTCGGCTCCTGCAGGAAAATCATATGGCAAATCACATTTCCATGTATGGAAGACTTTTCACGTGATATCGAGCAAACAAGAATAGTTTCATATTTTCATCTGTAATAAGACTTGCATGCATACATACATACCGCAAACAAACCAGAAAGTGTGAAGTTGCGACAGCCTGGAGAAACACAACCTCGTTAAACTGTAGGCTGTCTTTTTGTGAGGAAAGTTACTGTAATTGTTTCTTAGAATTACAGAGGCATACTGCTCATTTTGGCGTACAATAAATTGGCTTATTAGAATAAATACTTGAACACCTTCCGCCGTCGCCCAACACTACAGTTTAGATTTGTCTTCATATAACTACAATATATTCGCGCCAATCGAAGAAGAATTGAGAGAACATCATTCCGATGACTAAAGCATAGAGCCTACGTGCGGAATTAGACACGACCAATGTGTGCATTTAAATAAAAGTGGGGATTAGATAGAAAGCTCAGATTTATTTAAATTATTTTTTTTATTGTAACAACAAATTTAAAAAGAATAATCTTATTAATATGTTAATATTTAATGTATCAATTTGTGCATATCGAATCTGTTATAGTTTCCATTACAATTAAAAATCTTGTTACTAGTATTTAACTGCACTAGTCCTAACTAAGAGAGATTTACAGCCTCAGAGTATTCAGAAAAGTAATGTAATGAATATTTTATTTTTTTAAATATCCGTTCAAGTACGTTTCTTTGTATAGAACTGCTACATTTAATTTTTGGTAGTTACTTTAACTGTTCCAGTTCTTAAATTAAACAAAACATTGTTTAATAAATGTATTAATAGCGATGTAGTTTCAAGTTTAATTAATACTATTACTATATATAAAACTTTATTGTATATATATATATATATATATATATATACATAGTAAACGTTATAAATTTCTCTGAAACATTACGTTGTTTAATTACTATTCGTATGAAAGTGTTGTGTAATGTCTTGCTTTTAACATGGGCTATTATAACTAGCTACAGTATATTATTATATCGAAAACATTTACCTGGAAATTCCTATTCTAGATTACTAAACAGATAGTGATAACTAATAAACTAGTCGGCTGTCAATATACTGGTTTAATTGTTAAAGTTAACAGTGTGGAAATACGTCGAGGCGGTGTAGATTAACACATCATCATACCTTTTGTCGATTTTCACTGACGTTTCCCACTATTACAATCTTATAGCCACAAGAATAGTGTTGAACAGTGCCGTCAATTGAGAGCTGTACTTTTTATTTATAACATTTCATTGAAAAATTCCAAAACAATCCAAAAGCTTAAACCCATAACTTTCTTTGGGAGGGGGGGCGGGTTCCAACCGACTTTTCTTTTCAATAGTAGACTATAATAAACAAATAGACATTTTTCACGTATTCACATACTAATAATTCCATAAACTTTAAATTTGTACACCTTGCAAGATATTGCCCGCCAAAGGTGCACGACTGAATTGAATTGTATTTATTAATAAAATATATTAAACATAAACAAAAATATATAAATGTTTGTTGCATAAATGCAATTTTATAAAATAGTTCTTCGGGCCTTAGAGAACTCCTACTTGTAAGTTTAAATTTTTATTTCTTCTATCTACCTATTACTTATTAAATTTTTGTCTATTTATAGTTCTTTCACTAAAGACGAACACTAAAATCCTCCTCAAGTATCGCTTTACTTCATCTACCCATTTCCTTTTCTTGGACATCATACATATCCTAACCATCTTACGCGTTAAGCTCTATTTCTCTGACTGATTGTTGGCTTACAATACAGGGCCATGCAAATAAATCCAATCCAACTCATTTTATTTCGTTAATCACAGAAAAACTAATCAACTATTCACAATTAATGTTATTTTAACAAGAGCAGTAGGGTTTGGAGATTTTGCTATAATTGTTTAAATTTGTCAAAATATAGCGCTTTATTTGCATTAAGAAATTTATTCAAATTAATTCAATAAAAGCAGTTCAAAGTACTTTTGACGATAATTTAATGTTCAGCGTAAGACTTCAGTTTGGTTTCATAAATGAAGAACATGCAATCTGTTCTAGACAAAAATTCAAGTGGAAGACCACAATCTGCCTGCACGCATTTAATAAAGAAAGGTCAGGAAATGCAATTACCGATAACCTTAAAAAGGCTACTGTTAGACATGCTACCGTTTTCCATTTAACTAAGCGCAATATACGAAGAATGTTGAAAATGATAAAGTTTCACGAAATAGTTCTGGAAATAAATTATCAAGATAAGATTATTAGACTTGAATTTGGTCGCCTTATCCATAACAATTATCAGGGTATAGTAAACATGGATATTTTAAAACAGTTCTCTCACATTAATTTCCAGGAATGGCACCAATTCATGGTCAACAATATCTCCGGATCTTTCAGCACCATTGCTTTTTCTGAGGCTATTTAAAACTTAAAATGTTTTCCAATAAATCCATAGATCAAGAAGTGCGTTCTTCATATTATTATGCGAAAATTTGTAGTTCAGTTAAAATAATATATTCGAGAGAACAGCCGTCATGCCATATTATAAATATAATAAACTTCTTTTTATTGCTAGAGTCAAAAAACTGTTATGAGTTGTTTAAAAATCGTTTATTTTGCCGTACCTTGTATTCTCTTTCAATCTCTGTATTTGTTCTTCTTATCCACGCACGTTTTCATCTTTTTTCCATTAAAGATTTTTCTTAGCGTCTTTCTTTCAAATTTTTCTAATTTCAGTGTTCATTACCCAAAGTTCATTTCCATATAAAACTGTACATACATATGTAATATGAACAAATATATAAACGCTGAAAGTATTTTCGAAGAATTATGAGCTTGTTTGATCTTAAACTTTCAATCTAGAAAACTTTTACGTTTAAACTTTTTACAATTTATAGTATAAGGATTATACTGAAAAAATCTATCAATTTTAAGCGCGTTTTATCCCTTTAGTCTAGCACAAGAACCTTTATTTACATTTGAATTGAGTAGTCGTGTGACAGAAGTATAATTTTGTCTTTAGTACCCTCTCGCTGCTAATATACTGTCGTTTGCTTGTGTTTCATGGACTAGGTAATTGCATTTGTATAAACGCAAACAAACCGAAAATTTGATTCATTATGTATAATTTATTCTCAAATTTACAAAACGAAATATTAAAAGATTGCAGAAACTCATTTAGAACCTAATTCTTCATTATTGTATTTAAACTAACGATTGACGTATTGTATTTAATTACAGTGATAAAATGCAGTAACAACGGAAGAATTAATAATGTTACTATTATAGGAAATTGAGAAATGATTGTTATAACAAAGCTGTAAATGGAAAAGTCATGTACGTAATTATATGTGAACAAACACATGAAGACTCAACAGACATTGCGTTAGCGGGCTCGCAATAAAGTAATTATAATAATCTACATCAATATTAACTTCATATTTACATTTCATATTTCGAAAATAAGGCATTAATTATTTTATACAAGAAAGTAATGATATCGTTTTCAGGCAATAACATTCTTCGTATGTACATATGCGAGGAAAATTAGAAAAAGTTTCTACGTAACAAAGATTTCTTGAATTTCTTGATACACTTATTTCTTAAAGTAGTCTCCGTTAACTTTAACACAATTGAGCCGGTCTTCAAAATAGGCACCAATCTCTCTTTCCAACTGGTTACCTTCTGAAAAATGTCCTACTAGGGATTGCTCAAATATCTAAATAAAACGAAGGCACACGAACCCAAATCCGGACTACATGGTGGGTGGTCTAGCTCAAACGAGTTACACTGGCGGAGAATGAGTTGAACTTTGGCTGCCTTGTGAACTCACGCACTCTTATAAAGAAGGACTTCTTTGTGACACATATATGGGAGTTTTCGGGCAACAGCTGTATGTAATTTTGTTGACGCATTGCCTTCTTTGGAATATACTCAGTAAGATTAACTCCTTCTTGGTCACAAAACCCGGTAATTTATTTGCAATTGATTCACGGCTCCACCAAAACTGGTTTGATGAATATTTGACTTTAAAATATGACAGAGCCTCGTCATGCACTGCACCCTGTTCGTGAGGAGCTTTAGTGGAGTTCATTCGTGTTGAAATTTGATTATACTGCGATGTTGTTATTTCACAAAACTCACTTTTTGTTATAAAGCGCCAAACAATAAACATATTGACGTCAAGTTTGACACATATGCATAAAAATGCCTCTATTGGGCTTTACTAGGTAACTACAGTTAATTATTTCCATCGTGGCTAGATAAATTTCTTTCTAATTCTTCCCGTAGATATACATATATGTATGTATGTATGTATGTATGTATGTATGTATGTATGTATGTATATTATTAATTTATTGGATAATGAGCTACTAGGATGTTAATTTCTCTTATCTGCAAATAATAGATAGATATAATATTAAATATGTCAAACAACACGCGATATGAAGAAGTAGTATCAGTTTTCGATTTAAAATATCATCATATAGAATCCTTCCTTTCTATATAGATATATATCAATTTGTACAAGAAAAATCATTAAATGTGTCAGATTATTCGTTATCTGCATGTTAAATACACTTTATTCTGTAATACATTTATATCATTTATATTTATTGCAAACTCATAGATAAACTTATTACACTTCTTTAATAGTCCTTTACTGCAGATCATCGGTGCTTTTTCTGTATATACATACTTTACATATAAATAGTATTGATATTATAATAATTAAACAACTAGTTCATTTAGCAGTTTATCTACAAACACAATTAAAAACCTAGGTTAATCATAGAACGAGCTACACAAAAAAACATTTTACTTAAGGAACAATCCTCGTATATAGTATGCCTGCGAATACAAACCTATAATTATTTCCAACATGTAATTTAGAGAATCCATCCATCAACATAGTGTTATAAAAAGTATTCATTTAATATCATCTTTCGGTAAAATTCCTACATTTTCACAACGAAACCAAAAGGAAAAAATTCTAAATTCAGAGGAGTTTTCTAAATTTCTTGTTTTAGCGATGAAATTCAAAACATCATAAATATGTATAGTCAGTCCTTTAATGACCTAAAGTAACAAATAATTGATTGTAAAAAACTAAAATACATGTAGTTGAATATTCCAAAATAAGCTTTCGAGATATGTATAATTTATTCAAAGCGCCACTTCAAGAATATTTTGTTTCAAAAACGTTCTTTACAAGCCATATCTTCAAGAACATCTCATAAATGCTAGTGTACAGACTTCAGACTAGAGCTGTTAGACGCACAGTAGGAAGCCTTAATAAAATCAGAAACATTGTTTTGTAGTCACGTCTGTGTTGTTTTCACTTTGCGTGCAGGTGCCGAACACTGCTTCCATTCCCCCTGAATAAGTTCGTCTAAGGCTTCATCTTAGTACACTCGGGCGAGGGTTTAGATTCCAATTCCACAAGAATGAATAAGAGAAACACTTTCATAGTATACACCCTACCAAATCATTACCGAGGCCGTATAGTGATCATATTAAATCTCTACCACGATTTCCCAAAATTCAAACACTATTTTGTCTATTAATTTTTCCTCGCCCAAGGATAAGATTTTGGAATACCTTCCTTTAGAATGGGGTATTTGCTTTTTCTATCAGCCTTCATGTCTAAATTTTCTTCAGTAAAGTGAAATATTGTTTGGTACAGGAATACAAAGATACAAAGAAGATCGTATGCTTCCGCATTGCGTTTAACGTAGATGCAAAGCAACACCACTATTGCCGTGTCTCGAAAACGAGTAGTAATACCATATACGAAATATTTCTTAGAGTTCTCTAAGAGACGAAAGAAGAATTAAAATATTTGTGCAATGCTATAACAGCAATGTGATTTTTATTTAAACTTCTTCATAACATAAATGTTGTTAGCTGGGCGGTTACCAAATAAATACTATCGTAATTACATAGGACATTGTAAATCGGGAACTACAATTTCCTACAACTGTAGAACTTTTACTGCAGTTATAACTAAGCTATACGTTATTTGTCTTTTAAGTTTTGCATATAAAACTGGAATAAAAGAGCAGACAGCTTCTAAAAACTTCAACTGTTTTTCGAAATATTCTCCACGAAAATGAATGCATTTTTGCATGCGCTCGAACCAACTCTAGAAGCAGTTGTTCCACTTTTTTGTTGGTACAGTCGAAATTGCGTTTTTGAAGGCACCGACTGCTCCTTCTGACGACTGGAACCTTTGACCACGTAGACCGTTCTTGATTTTCGGAGGATGGTCCAACAATTCGACATTTTGTTGCGTTAAAAATTCAATTGTCTTGCGTGTTGTATGCGAACTTGCATCGTCTTGGTGGAGGATGATTCGCCGTTCGGAGTTGGTTTTTCGAAGTTCAGCGATGAGTTGCGGTAAACAAATGCTTGTATACCAATCGGCAGTAACAGTTCTTTGATCTTGTAGAGGAATTGTTGCTACATAATCGGCTTTCGAGACAAATGTCGTGACCATCTTTTTGGAAACACTTCGAAAACGGATGATTTTTTCGGCTTTTCTTCACCTCGGAACACCAAAACAGATGACTGGTGTTTATTTTCTAGCTCGTATGAGTAAATCTAAGATTCATCACCATTGATAATGTTATACATGTTTCCGGCGTTGAAGCGGTCTAGAGTTTTTTGACATCAATTTACCCTAGTTGCTTTCTACTCTTCGGTTAACATGTGCGATATCCTACGGGAAACTAATTTTTTTATACACAATTCTTCATGCAAAATTCTTTGAATTGAGATCTTTGAAATGCAAAATAATGCTTCAATCTGGCGATATGTCACATGCTGACCTGCGTTGATGATCTTGAGCACAACATCGACGTTTTCCTGAGTGACTGCCGTTTTTGGTGAACCTGCTCTTGGATCGTCGCTAAGACTAATCCGAGCACGTTTGAATTCTCCATACCAACGAGAAATTCTCGACTGATATGGTGCTTCATTGTTGAAAACAAACGCCAACTCGGCGAGGCATTCTTTTTGAGATAATTGACTTCGAAAATCGGCTTAATTCCATTTTCAACTAACTTGTCAACTTTGACAATTCGTTGTAGCTAGAACACCACGTATCCCACTGAAACTTTGGATTTAAGTTAAATAAAGATGGGGGTTAATTTTTAGTACTGACATTTGATTAGTGGCGCCTTCTATGTCCCACTATGCAAAACTTAAAAGATATCCCACGTATTTCGGTGAGATGTTAGAAGTCCTTATGCCTCCAAATTGATTTCTTGATTGTACTATATATATATATATATATATATATATATATATATATATATATATATATATATATATATACATATATATATATATATATACATATATTAATAATATAATTCAACTAGATTCTGAAGCTTATTGCTTTTGAGAAAGGGTTTAACATCTAGCTATGGACGTGCACTATTAGGCAATAGACAGCCATGTGTGTGCCAAACAACGAATGTGTTAAGAGTTACTTAATATTAATTCTGTACATATATAAAACACCCATCTTGCCTTGAGTCTAATTCGAACATTTTAATTTTAATTTCAAGTACAATAATCCAATATATATATAATTTTGAATTTGATTATACATATATTGTCTACAATAAAAGTAAATGGTTTTTATTT
The DNA here is from genome assembly GCA_031893035.1 of Dermolepida albohirtum. Lineage (NCBI taxonomy): Eukaryota > Metazoa > Arthropoda > Insecta > Coleoptera > Scarabaeidae > Dermolepida > Dermolepida albohirtum. The sequence goes on along the minus strand of JAVIWB010001410.1, from coordinate 81,575 downwards.
GTAATACCACTCACATTAGTTTGTATTAAGAAAATTACAAAAGTTTGCTGTCAGATTATAAGTAATAACCTATCCTTATTTATATGTTCATACATACAAATATATGTATACATACATTGATAGAGGTTTTACTTGTACTGAGAAACGAAAAAATTGTATTTAAAAAATTGTAATTTTTACATTTTTCTGGAATAAGTTTTCTTAAAATACAAACAAATAGAAAGTTTTATTTAAATTTTATATTGTAAGTTTATCACGTTTTTGGGTAAATAAATCTGGTTTATGGAGGATACGCGCAAATAACTTTTTTACATATAAAACGAAAAGTATTCGCTTTACACCTCTCCTTTTTCTTCAGCTTGGTTCAAGTATATTTTATGCAATAAATTTTGCTCAACTTCTATGGGTTTTAAATCGCACATATGTAACACAACACGTGTGTACATGCAGTTGTATATAATTATTTTGTTATATATGTACATATATTATTCACGTTCGCATGTACGTGTATTACATATTCCGTAATAGAGATGTTTAAGGTACAGATCTATTTTTATACATAGTATCTTACCTTTTTAAGGTTAAGTTACCTTTTTAATGAATTTCTGAAATCTAAATATTATTTGCATTCAAGACTATTGCAAAATGTTAATTTTATCATAATTAATTATAGATCGTTGTACTACTGCTTAATATGAACATAAAAAGAGCTAATAGGTGCATCAAAATTATAGTAAATGTCTGTTATGTTTCACGTGTAACACAATACCTTCACTATTTTCAAATGATACTATGCAAGTTATAGATTAATGAGACGATTACTGCAATGACATCCTTTTAAGAGCTTGAATGGGGTAATTCAGGGGAAAATTAAAACTAAAATTTTTGTTGATAATATGCAACAGAAATTTAGTCCTATTCTTAAAGGTAAACAAAAATATTTGAATTTATCTACATTTTGGGAAAAGCAAATTATATTTTATTTGAAAAAAATGGTTTCATATAAACCAAATTTTCCTTGATTTTTGATGATATAATGGTTAATTGAATTGGATTTACTTAAGATTTATTTTGATTGAATTTTTCCTATATACATGATTATACATACATACATAATTAAAAAATCAAATGAATTTATCAATTCTCTTTCAAAACTTAAACAGCAGTATTCTAAAAACCAAATAAATACAGATAATGAGGCAAAAATTGGTTTAGAAATAGTAAATAATTCTAGTAATAAAAAACCAGAGAATAAAGTAATTAACATGTACAACGGTTATGACAAAATTTTTGATATCGATGTTGTTAATAGTTTCAATATACTGTCTAGATAATCGAACAATATTGTCACATCTCTACTAAATGTAAATTTTCATAACCTACTTCTAGGGTGATAACTAGCTAGTATCTTGGCGAGTTAAGCATAGTTCTTTAAAATAAAAAATCTTACAAGGGTGTCACGGTATTGTAGTTCCTGCTACTCCTGAACCAAGTAGATCATAATAAATTCGTGGCATTCACACAACGATCGACAAATGGAGCTTTTAAAAAAAGTGAGGAAGAGAAAGAACAAACAAATGCATTAGTCAAAATGCCAATATAACAAATAACAATTTAATAGTTTATTGAAATATTATATAAATTTAGTGGATGCATAGTATTAAATAATTTAATATCGATTTCGTGAACACACACTATTAAATAACGCTTGCGAGACTGATCGAGACAACAAGAACTAAGTAGTATATAGGTATCTTCTACACAAAGAAGTAGTCTCAATAAATCATTTCCCAAAATATACGTATATCCGGTTCACATTATTAATTACAATAATATTCACTTCAGAAATGCTCACTCGAAAATTTTAAACCCGTATAAGACTTGATGACTGAGAGACTTGTACACTGAGAACCAGTGTACATTCAGGTTCTCAACGGTATGGATCGCGTACGGGGTTTCTTTTTGTACGGGTATTTTTCGCCGTAGTTGTCCAGGTGCGACACTTTTTAATTATCTGCTGATGATGACAACTTAGTTGTCGAAATACGTATACAGAATACGAAAATTAATGTGGCAAGGGGTTATATATCAACCTTCAGTGATCAAGTGAAACAACCACAGGCTCCATCAAAATTACCTGTATAAGACTGAAATTATCAATATAAAATCTTACCGTCTGAACACTAGTATGTTATCCATATAAAAATTACTGACTGTATGATGTGAAATTATAAAAAGAACTACCACATAATACTATCAACAGCTTTTCAATTAGGATCTAATACGATTAATTCAATGAGGTTTAAATTAATGTAAAAACTACGTAACAATTGGATAAATCAGTACATAAAATCTATATCATAATCTAATCAAGGAGGGGCAGATTACTAACTATCGCTTGTTGACTATCTCGCTTACTATTAAGGGTAGGTTTTACCTTATATGTTCAAGCTCGAGGTGGTTGTACCAAGAAAAGGGTTAATTCTAATCTGTTAGCTGACCTTTCTTAGTAGGCTCGTGAGGAAAAACGCCCGAACGAGGACTCTAAAAATTCAAAGCGAAAAAACGCAAACATTGCAATTCATATCTCTACTTCATGTAGAAAGTCACGCCGGAAAAAATCTTTTTTTGTCTAAGATATGGAATTAATTTTAAGCAAAAGTAAATGCATAAATCACGTTTTTATGTTAATATATTGGACTATGTTATCTGCTTCTGGGTTTCTGGGCTGGAACCGCGTCACTAGTATATCTGCCGACGTTTCGTACCCATTTGTATGGGACATCTTCAGGGCTGAATTACTGCACCAGTTTCAGTGCAGTAGTATGGTTTTTCGACGACCGAGGTTTCTTTTAAAAGTAAGATTATCATAAAGACATTTAGGTACCACACCAATCAGTACATGGTTTCAGTGGCACTATTCGCATTTCTGGACTAAGGATTAATTAAACCTCCTCCTGCATCCATCGAGGGACACATGGTAATCTTTAAGTCACTTCATTAGCACAAAAGACATTTGCTGAGTAACATCGCTGTAATATTCATGAGTACCCATGTAAGGTACTGGAACATTTATTACTTCATTCATAAGAAAATTGAATGGCCGAGAGAGAGCTCTATTGATTAAAAATAGCCAAGAAAATAATAACATTATTTTATATACTATTTTGTTAATTATTAAAGATCATTGATGCTGAACATAGATTACTTTGTATCGATCCTATATAATAAACGGACCTTTAACCAACAGTAAAGATATTTATGTAAAATTTCGTAAGGCATAGATACCATTGAATTAGGTTTTCTAATAGGGACATAATAATTTTGTTTTTTAATACGAACACACCGATGAAAAATTTTCATAATCTGTCAGTCGGGGTTAACATTTTTATCATGGTAAAATTCATGAACGAGCAACGTTTGGAAATTATTCAAAATTAGTAACGCAATTCTGAGTCGGAGATTGCAACATTAAGACCACTCTCTCCAATTTTTGGTCGTAATAATCGACCCACCAAACTGGTTGTGCGTGCTATAGTGGATAAGTTCGAATAGAAATATTCACTACTGGATGTTTCTCCGCCAGTGAGACAACGCACCAGTCGACACCGAAAATATCGCAGTCGTAAATGTTTTAGTTCAAAATGAGCCAAATCAGTCGATTCCACGCGGTTCCCAAGAATTAGAAATCTTTCAAACCACATTGTGGCGAATGTCGCGTAAAGATCTTGACTTGCGCCCTTACAATATCAAACTATCTCAAGAACTGAAGCATTTGTAGCACAGAAATTTCTCCGATTGGGCTCTATTAAAGTTTGAAGAAAATCCTGAATTTCATCGAAAAATCATTTTCAACGATGAAGCTCATTTTTGAATAATAAGCAAAATATGCGTTATGTGACAACATATCCACATATGCTTCAGGAGACTCCATTATAACCACAAAAAGTGACCGTGTGGTGTAGATTTTGTGCCGGAGGTGTGATTGGGCCATATTTTTTCATCGAATGATTGCTATGTTACAGTGAATGGAGTCCGATACCGTGCCATGTTGCAAGATTATTTTTGTCAGAATTGGATGGACTTGACATCAGTGATATGTGGTTTCAACAAGATGGTGACACATGCCACACATCTGGTCCAACAGTTGATCTATCGAAGGGAAAGTTCCGTAACCATATAATCTCGAGGAATGGTCCAGTTAAGTGGCTACTTCACTCATGCTATTTAACGCCGTTGTATTACTGGATAATAATTAGAGTAATATTTTTGATTACATGATTAGATTAGTATTACTGAAGATTTGTATGCCATATCATAGCATTACTCATTTCAATTATTGATTATATGTCTTTAAATATTTTGAAAAATTAAACCTTCTTGTTATGTTGCGCTCATGCATACTATTTTCAAAGATTAAACAATTTTTTAATATGTCGTATTCATGTACGAGTATGTTTGATTTGTGTATATAACTTTTCGCATTCCCATAACAATATTTTTTTCTAATTATTCTAATACCTTGTCTTAAAATTGAAGCAGAATTATTATAATGCTAACTAATCATATCGACTACCTTTACGATAGCCTTCTGTTTATATCATATTAGCATACTGATACAATGTCTGTAAATTGATTCTAAATAAATACGTTTTAGGTTCTTGCACTATGCATGTTACAATATACGAGTATAAGCATGTACTAGAAAATACTTATACAATATTATTTGGTATTTAACATAATAAAGAAGATAATAAATGGTTTTATTTCATTTTTCCAAGAAATATTTCCATACATATTAATACACACATTATTATACATGTATGGTTCAATCATTCTGTTTTCCATCCATACTGCTACCATGCTCAAGGGAAAATATCTTTGCAGTCTCCAATAGACCTTTTCCAAAGTATTGCTTTCAAAATTTCTTCTTCACGAATACAAATTGCGAGGGCAGTTGATGAGAAGTATTTAAACTACCATGTAAATCGCCACTATACTTCAACATAATTTCCTTTTAGACTTATACAGTTAGCAGAACGTTCATAAAGTAAGTATTTCTATGCCCTTAAAAAATTCTTTGCTTTAGTGTGCAAACCGTTTCTAAATGGCACATATGGCGTTTTTATTTGTCGAAAGTCCTTTATTCAACAAATCATAGTCTGACAGTATTAAGTACGCAGAATAGAGAACCAATTTCATGATTTTCTATCAGTGCAATCAACGATTTATGAGCAGGAACATTATCCTATAAAAAAGCACGCCTTTGGAAAGCTTTCCGCGGTGTTTTGTCAATAAACGATGCGAAATACATGGAAATTTTCAGTGCTATAAAGTTAAGCCCAATTTGACGATCGTCTAAAATCATACCATGGACAGAATCAAAGTTTTTCGTAGTTTGTACAGATCTTAATCTTCTAGAGCTGTGCTCATTTTTGTAATCTAATCTTAATCTTTTAAATTCCTCAAGGCTGGTTTCATTATATTAATGTCGTATAAAGCACACTGATCACCCAAGGTTTGTGTGGTAAAAATTTATCTTAATTAATACGAGAGTAACTATGTTCAACATTATTTACTAGAAACTTCCCAGGCTAACTATATATCAATACCCCTCGTACATGCAGGATAATTTTCTCATACAATTTATATCTTCTACGTCAAGATTAACTGACCATATTCGTATTTTATAAAAGTTTCCTTAAAGATCAGTGCTTGGTTACCAAGCTTCTACGTCAAGATTAACTGACCATATTCGTATTTTATAAAAGTTTCCTTAAAGATCAGTGCTTGGTTACCAAGACTGTAATGATTTTAATTTTATTTCTTCTATGCTTAATTAGATTAGCTGAAGATTTTGCATATGTCTATGTTATAGTGCCTTAGTATGAAACTGATTTTAACTTGCTTTTCACCTCTTTATATTTTCTTTTTTTACTATCCAACCATGTAACTGCTACTAAGAATTATGACGGAATCATTGTTAGTATCGACCACAGCAGCATTTGGTATAATGGAGTATGGATTGTAGCTATATTATTTCTTTGCCAAAATATAAGATTTCTTTTAAATATTTTGTAATATTCAGAGAGATATCGTTAGTATTATCTACATGATTTCACTGTGTAATATTTATTCCTTAGAATCCATCAAATTCGACAGTGTAGGAAATGTGGGTTTTTTACATTGCTTAGAATTTTAACTAAATAGATTCTAATAGATTCTGTTGACATATAATTTTACTCTTGCTTTTGAAGATATTACTATTAATTTTACAAAGTTTTATAGTACTTATGTAAATCTATATTTGCTAATAACTTGTAACCACACTTTCCAACCACTTCACAGTTTTTCACCCGTAGTTTCAATAATTGATAAAACAATTAAATTTTGTGGTATATGATGCAGAATGTTTGAAACTAGACGGAAGTGTCTAGCACATAATATATGGATAAGTGACAGTATCCATCACATATAACAATAAATGACTTACCTTTAATATTTCAGCTTTTTATACCTGCAAAATAAAAAGAAATGTTTTATAATATATTCTATTTACATAATAAATATTCTTATAATTATTTTAGTTTTTACAGTAAAATTTAACTTTTCTGAATAAAACTTTCTCATTCATATTTTATCTTATTCTTATCTTACGAAAGAATTATTTTATGTTAACACTCTAGGAAATAAAATTGACTCATATTAATTAAATATGTACCTTTAGTATTTTGAATAAAAAACATAATTCTTTTATATTTAGTAACCAATTTTCATAAAGTGAAAATTAAATTCATTGGTCGTTAGTACTATGCTGAGATTTCGCATTTCAATTATCGGTCTAAACAAGCTGCTTTAACAATCGGAAATTTGATAGATAGTGTTTAGTTATAGTGTTGGAAACAAAGACCTTGAAATAGGACGGATTCAACTTGTTTGGTTTTCTAATTACATTACGAGCGTCAGTTTCCACTATCTACCATATTAAAGCTTTTGCCTTTGCGTGAGCATGGCTTTAATTAAATTACGTTATCCTAAACGATAAAAATAAAAATATGCTTTCGAAAAAATATATACTACAAACATTTGTTTCTGTAACCTTTTATTACATTGTAATATAAGTCTGATGTAGAAGAAATCAAAAGTAATTTGTATCTATAACATATATTCATTACAAATTTTAAACAGAATTAAGAAAAATGGAAACGCAAACAGATTTTTAATGAACAAAAATTATATGATTATATTCATTTTACGTAACAAGACACGAAAATATTTTTGTTTGTTTAAAATAAATTGTCAATGTGTGTCAAGGCTTTTCTTGAATGCGTCGATCTAAAACAAAATTTTGCTTTGTCAGGAATATAAAATTTGCCATAAAAATTAAAAGAAAAATAATTGTTTAAGGACAGAAAATGAGGAATTCAAAATTATGAAAGAATCTACGGTAAAATCTCCCTTAATACCTCCATTGAACGTACAGTTTTGCCTAATGCCGACCGCTTTACATAAGAATGTCATTGTTCAATATTCTCCTTTGGGTGGACTTTTTCTAATATTTTTACTATAATATATTCTCCTGAACGAACAAGGAATAAATAAATCATCTTTTGTCTCTAATTCTCTACAGTAAATAAGTATCGCTAACCAGACAGCATATAACACAATTCGCTCGTCGAAAGAAGTAAATATTAATAAAAGTAGCGAAGATTCTGTGAAAAAGTGGTATTCTAATGTTAATGTTAGTTAAAAAATATGCTTTTTAACAAGCAATAATTTAACAGTAAATCATTTATGCTCTGAATGGTTTATCACAGCTTGTAGGAAAGGAATTTCATTAACTAGTAAAAATAAACATACGGTACCACTGAAAATCTTTACCATTGATATCCACAAAGCATTAGGTATTGATAATCACTTTAATTGTCGCTCAGAAACAGTACTTTTAATGCATCATCAGGTGAAATTGATAAATTTGGAATAAAAAGCCCTTACTCTAAAAAAGGTCCAAAAGCAAAAATAACAATTTCGTATTGTGTGCTTCTGGTTATTGCTAAAGAAGGTGTCATTACCTGTCATCTAGAATCCTCAAGCTTGGATAACAAGTGAAATTATGAGAGAATGACACCAAATTTCTACTGAAGAATGAGCATAGAAAAAAGCAGAATTTTGTTATTTCTATACGGGATCACATACGGGAGATATCAATATGAAAAATATTAAAATATTGTTTGTACCACCAAATTGCACTTCCGTCTATCAACCACTTGATTAGGGTATTATTAAGAATTTGAAGGCTTGTTACCTAATTTAATGATTCAATGTTGAAATACAAAACAAAGTAGCTTACTTAATCCAGTTTATTTCTCAAGAAACTATGAGATGAAGCTTCTATAATACTACCACAATTAAAGATTATCTTAAGAGTAGTTTTAATTATGACAAGCTGAAAGAAAAAATAATATCAGCCGAGGCCACTTAGATGCCACTTAGATTCTCATTAAAATATAATATATGAGAAAGAAAATTGGCTGGGTATTAGCGAACACAACATTAGTGACATTTTAATATATATACTATCATTTAACTTTAGAGTTCAGATTTAATCTCAACTTAGTTTTTGTTCAAAAAGCTCAGTGATATACAAGATATTTTTGGAAATCTAGACATGAACTTCAAATATACCAAACAAGTTGAAAATATCAACGCAATGAAACACCAATATTTTGTGAAAATTGTGAAGACGCCAAGGCGTTGAAAATTCTCTCCAATCTGATATACAATATTTCAGCGGTATAATTTTTTAAAGAAAAATTCACCAAACAGCATTAGATGAGTACTTGTCACAATAAAATAAAATACTTTTTGTTAGAATAAGAAATACTTAAAAATTTTATTAAAACTTGCTTTCGTTTTCAAGCTATGTTTATGTATTTAAAAAAAAATCATTTTTCTAGTTTATATGTTATGGTTTGTTTTTAATAAAATTTAAGATAATAACTTTCCATATTTACTCAATATTTTCTTGAAGAGACACCAGTCTTGAAGGATCACATTTGTATAGTGTTCCTTAGGTGTGCATCCAAGAAAAATTTCACCGCATATAGAGATTAGAAAAAGAAAAGATCAAAAACAATTTCGCAATGACTGGCGCAAACATGGATGCAGATTACAAAAACGACTATGATATAGAAAATTTTATAGACAAAGAACTACAAATGCAATTAAAGATAAAATGCAGTAAAATTTTGAGTGAAATGTAACTTTGAGCTAGAAATATGGAAGACAAATAAGGATTGACATAAAATTAAAATTGAGTCACGAATATTGGGAAAAAAGTTTATATTGACAATGAAATGACGAAAAGCAATTTTTTCCCCAAAAGTATATAATAGAAATTGCAACAGCGGAACATACTATGGGAAGAACATTTAAGATAGATATACGAAAACTAGCAATAAATGATAAACTTTGGAAGTGGATTAGAGCAGAAAAGCTGGTATAAAAAATAAAAGAAGGTACCTAAACGATCTTACAAACAACTACAAACGCAGTACAAGGTAATGAGAATATAAGACGTACAGTAGCAAACGATAAAATTGGAACATGAAAGAAAAACCAATAAGCTTGAGAACATTAGGAGTTTAATATACAAGAAGGATTAATTAGCAAAAGAACTGGTAAAGACGCAAATGTATGCAATAGTAATAACAGAAACGAAAAGAGGAAACCAAGAAACAACTATTGGGTTGGCAACTAAGTACTTTCGGTTTTTACTGATAGAGAGCGTTGCTTTATTTTTTGTATAAGGTATGTTAATGCTGTACTTTACCATTTGTCGCATGATACTAGTCACATTGACGTAACTTCAGAAGCAAGTAGTGCGTGATTTTTATTAAAGCTATTAGTTGTGGGTTAATTTTAAATAGAGTGCAGAAACGAACATTTTCGACATATTTTACTATTTTATTTTCGTAAAGGAAAGAAAGCTGCTGTGGCTCACAAAAAGATATGTGAAGTTTATGGTGCTAATTGCTTAACAGAGCGCACGTGTCAGAATTGGTATAAAAAATTCCATTCTACAGATTTTTCCCTCAAAGATGAGCAACGTTCTGGTCGGCCTACTGAAGTTGATGATGACCAAATCAAAGTCATAATTGAAGAGGATCGTTATATCACTGTTCGAGAGGTTGCGGAGAGGCTACATGTATCGCACACAACAATTGAAAAACATTTAAAATGTCTTGGGCTAGTTAAGAAGCTTGATATTTGGTTACCTCACGAATTGAAAGAAATTCATTTAACACAAAGAATCAACTTTTGCGATATGCACCTCAGACGAAATGAAACCGACCCTTTCTTAAAAGGAATCATCACTGGTGATGAAAAATTGGTCCTGTATAGTAACATAGTTCGAAAACGATCATGGAGCAAACACGATAAACCAGCTCAAACCACATCCAAAGCTGAATTGCATCCAAAAAAGATCATACTGTCAGTTTGGTGGTATTAGAAAGGTGTTGTGTTTTTTGAGCTGCTTCCAAGGAACCAAACGATCAATTCTGATGTTTACTGTCAACAATTAATAAAACTGGATGAAGCAATCAAAGAAAAACGGCCAGAATTGTCAAATCGGAAAGGTGTAGTTTTCCACCAAGATAATGCAAGGCCTCACACATCTTTGGCAACTCGTGGGAAACTATTGGTGCTTGGCTGGGAAGTGATGCCACATCCCCCATACAGCCCTGATCTAGCACCATCTGATTACTATTTATTTCGAAGTTTGGAGAATTCTTTGAATGGTAAAACTTTCACAAATGACGATGACCTTCACTCTCACCTGGTTCGGTTTTTTGCTGATAAGGACCAGAAATTTTATGAGCTCGGAATCATGCAGCTGAAAGAAAGATGGCAAAAGGTCATTGAACAAATTGGAAAATATATAATTGATTAAAAACTATTCTTTGTTTAAAAAAAAAGTTTTATTTTATACTACAAAACCGAAAGTACTTAGTTGCCAACCCAATACATTGTTAAGCAGGTACTACCTGAATTTTGAACGAAAGATAAAGAGAAACTCTTGGCAGAATTATAAAAGGAAATCGATCAAGATTATAGTAAATGTATTATAATAGGTGGTCTACATCGAATAATAGGTAACACGAATTAGAGAATAGATTGGTGTTTGAGAAAACAGAAGGAAGCGGTAAAAATGGTGAGACAGAATAATAAAATCGGGCCTAGACAATGAAGTAAATATTAAAAATGCCCATTTAAATGTAAAGTACATGTAAAGTAGAAGATAAAAATTTGATGATAGACTTTCTGGTAAGCAAAGGCATATGATACAATCTAGAAGATATTCGAGATAAAATAGGACTCGAGATCTGAAGCGATTATTACAAGTGGCAAAAATCATTTGAGGTTTTGCAAAAATATAGAGCTCAAATCCTTAATTCAGCTCATAAAGAACGAACCTGGTCTCCTGCTGTAAACAAAATATATAGAGCAAATCACCAAAGGTAAAAGCAGGCAAGAAGAAAAAATTATGCGCCAGAAACATGAAGCAAGATTAACAAAAAGGAAACGAAAGATAGGCCTAGAAATATGAAAAGATTATCTACAGAATATCTACAATAAAGGTTGTGGTTTTCGAATAAGTAATAGCAATATACATAAAAATGTTAAAACTACACCAGACTGTGTCCAGTTGTTAATTGACTTTTTAATTATAGTTATACACTTGCGCTAAGAATTATAAATAAGGTGATGCAATATGAAAAGTAATTTTTAAAACACAAAAAGAACTTTGGTCTAATAACATAGAAAGAAAATTTATTACTATTTAAGTCGACAAACGTAAAGTGGTTTAATTTAACTTTCTTGCGTCGCCGACAATTTCGATAACAAACTTTGTACCACAATTAATACATTGCATTAAAATTTAAAACAAAACGGCCGCATAAGGTTGAATATTCAACTTTGGTAGTCAATAAACTGTTGTATCGACCATTCATGTATTTCCTTCTACATAGTATTTTCTAAATTATTTATTCCCAACAAATTATTCGAAGACATCTGCACGCGAACTTGAATATTTAAGCTTCGATGCACGTTGCGTGAGCAGTGATTCTTAAAATACCCATACAACCCCATTGGAGAACCGACAACATATAAATTACGGGCAATGAAAAGAAATATTGTTTCTTTAAATATTTCCATTGCTAACAAATGGTATACTATTTTTTATTAGTTAGTAAAAGAGTCAAGGGTTAAATGGTAAAATTAAATATTGACTACGGTGAAACTTATTTCTTGAACTGTCATGATTTTAGTAGTATTTCATTAATCACTTAAACTGTATTTTCCTATAAATACAGAAAAAAATGCATATATAGATATATAAAGTAATTTTCTGTGTCTCGAATATATAATATTCGTTCATTCGTATATTCAACGTACCTAAAATGTAGTGATGAAAGCTTTAAAAATAAATCGCCAAAAATATGGCGATTTATTTTTAAAGATTTTCTAAGATTCTAGAAATCTAGAATAGAAACGCGCATACCCATATGCGCATAAATATACGTAAATTGGGATACATAACCCTATTGGGTTTACTGTAAATGAAAATATGCATTTATGACATTCAATATGGCTCGAGACGGATACAAGACAGGAGTGATTTGAGAAATTTGGTTTATTTATGTTTACTTGGTTTAGTTCAGTTGTCTCTATACTCTGTATTTTGTACAATTTTCTACTTTATCATACAAACCTAAATACTTTAAATCAGGTCGTGTATCACGTGTCTCGGATAATATATCCAACGTGGGTGTCGAAGAATCCTAAGAACTAGTAAAATTGTAATATACTCGTACTTTTCAATTTCAAAGTTTATATGCAGTTCAATTATAGCAAGAAAAACAAACATGTTCAATTTATTTTCTATTTAATAACTTTTTTGTTCTAGTAGATACATAGTTTTTATATGCACTTTCTTAATGTACTCTTATTCTCGGAATTTAAATATATCCACTTAGATTTTTTTGCAGTTTTCATTTTTCAGTTTCAACCGCAAAATTAAATTTTTCGAATGAAACATCAAATAGGCTTTGAAATTTGACATATATGTACTACCTATTACAAAAAAATTAATTCTATTATGTAAGACAGTCTGTCTGTGAAACGTGAATACCCAATCAAATTTAATATTATTCAAAAATATTATTTATATTGTATATTGGTAAAGACTTGTTTATGGTTCACCGTACAAGATGTAACATCTTCCCGATTAGAGACAATTATGTATTTTCATTTAAATATACAGACTGAGTGTTAAATGTGTATAAAACTTATATTTTTCAGTTTATATATTGTATATTTCTAATTATGGTATATCAGATAAAAAGAAAATTGTAGTATAATAGTATTATGCGTAGTTGATGCAATTCTCCACTAAGCATGAAATATCGAGAGTCGTATAAGTTTACCCTCACTGTTATTGTAAATTTAGAAGCTCTTGGCCGCCTTTGCGGTGGCAAGTGTTTCTCCTGAGCTGAAGGTTCCTGTCGCCCATAAAGTGGTACACTTGTACAGCTCAAGCTTTCTTCGATGGAACGGAGCTCTTGGCCCTTGTGATGACAAGCCTCTTTCCCGAGCCAACAAGCTACTGTCGCCCTCGTGGTTGTAAACTGTCTCCAACTTGCGCTTCTTGGTGAGAGGAATCCTAATGGTCGACTTTACGGTGGCGGTTTCCAATTACTTGGAGCACTGATCGTTTCCAGGACCATAAGCACAATGTTCACTCTTGGGAAACTGAGAATCCTCACTTTCAAAGGAAAGTCGGTATCAAGTGATATTTAGTTTTAACGTCTGGTGCAGAATTTTAGACGCTAAACTTATTGCGCTCCTATTTTGTTAACGAAACATTAAATAGTGAAAAATATTTGAATTTATTACAAACTGATTTAGAGGATAGATTTAGTGGTAAATATTGTTGGAAACTATGACTAATTGAATTAATCCAAAAAGGCAAAAAAACCGTTTCACATAACGTTCATACTCTGTATACGTATGTCGACAACTAAATTGTCATCAACAAATTATTAATAACGGTGTCGAACCTGTATTGTTTGCACAGACAAGATTCCACACAATCATACCACCAAAACCAAAACGCACACTGACGTTGACAAGATATCTAGAATTCAGCATTTCTTAGTCTTAAAAAGTAACACTTTTAATGATATACATCCACACAATTACTAACGAACTGTTAAAAAGTGTCTGATGATGACAACTTGGTTGTCGAAATACGTATACAAAATATGAACACTGATGTCGTAAAGGTTCCTTTTTTGTTGATTGATAGATTTGGTAATTTACCATTGATTCAGACTATTAATATCTGCTTCCAACAAGACGGCACCCCAACACACCAACGCGCGTGCATCCTTTCCATTATTCTCTTGTGTTATCCCCACCGTGGTCTACCTGTTAACGCCTTGGTTAGGCACTGGAAACGATCTTGCAGTGTGAAGAAGTGTCCCTTCTTTGTCTTTGCGGTCTTCAAATTTATATAATTAATCATCATATATTCCTATAGTATAACTGATAAAAATACTGACATCAAATAACCACCTGCATAATTCTCTCACTCAAAGTGTAAAAGAACAGACGGAACTGATAGTCAGCTAGTTCAAAATAACAAAAATATATTACGAAATGAACTTATAGAGGCAAAAGAAAAAATATCTGAACTTCAAACATAAAACTTGTTATTCAACCGAAAAATTAGAAAAGTATCAAGAAATAATAACATTGCTGTTTTCGGAATTACGGTTACCAATGATAGCTTGCGAGAAAGTTAAGCAAATTTATTAATTAAAACTTTTGGGGAAATATTAAATGTCGACACTGATATCAGTGATTATTCCAACGTATATACCTTAAGATGGCCTGAGAAAACTCATCTATTAATAGCTAAATTTATATCTTGTTTAGTAAGAGATTGTGTTGAAAAATACACTTTCTATAGTGATCTGTGTGTGCTAGAGACACCCTAAAGGTAATTTCATGTCGTTTCTCATTCGCCTCTTTCTACCATATGATTTGTTTGAGTGATCACAACGTTAACGTGTTAAGTCTTTCTAACCAAAAAATATTACTTATTTAATGTTTACAATTTGTGTTAACTTATAAATCAATCAACACGCTCTACTAGTCTACTTGATTTGATGATTGTATCAGATTTGTTGATTCGATAGAGTGGAAGAATTCAGCATAGTTTTGCAGATCTTTTGCCAACGTATCTCGAATTTAATTTCTAGAAACGATAACAAACGCACGTTCTAAACTCGCCGCCTAAACGATGTTAATCTATATTACAAATACTTTCTGTTGGATCTGAACCAGATCTCTTGATATTTAATTTTAGATATGCCAAACACAGATATGAAAGTGACATTTCTGAATTCCCATATTCATTACTTATTCAACAAGCATAGCAGTTAAAACTATCACTACATGTAGACCTCCATCTCCTTGGCTCGCGTACAATACAAAACTAAAGATAAAAGCTAGAAAGGACTGTATTGCCATTTCGACGAACCAAAAATCCTACCCATTATCAATAAAGCAAATTTCTTAGGAGCGATCAAGAAAGAAAGAAAAGTATCAAGTCAGATTATACCCTTTTGATGAGAATAATCTTTGCTAGATGCTAACGCTAGGCCTAGTAGGTGGGACCAAATCCGCAGATATTCTTGACCAATTAAGGGATGCTGACTTGATTAACAAGTTCTTTGTACCGACCGTGTCAGATCTACCGATCGAACCTTTAAATCACAATTCCAACTACATGTCTGAATAAAATAAGTTAATTTTCAAGAATTTTCTTTACTCACCATTTTTAAATTGCTTGGAGACCTAAAAAGTAATACTGCTAGCAGTGACGGCGCCAATTTACAAATGCTCTGTTTTCCATATTTACACACATGCAAACATATATATATATATATATATATATATATATATATATATATATATATATATATATATATATATATATATATATAATCACATTTTCAGTTTATATATAAATAATCTCTCTCTCGCCGCTTGGAAATCATCTTTATTTAGGCCAATTCCAAAGTCGAAGGATCTTAACAATTTAAATAACTTGTACTCGATAAACATTTACCAACTTTGGGCAAGGTATTCGAAAAATGCCCTGTAGAACAATTTCATAAATTAATAAATGATTATAAAATATTGCCTACTTCAGGATTAGGATTTCGTCCATCACATAGTTGTACCATGGCTTTGACATACATTACTGATAAAA
Organism: Dermolepida albohirtum; assembly: GCA_031893035.1. Taxonomy (NCBI): domain Eukaryota; kingdom Metazoa; phylum Arthropoda; class Insecta; order Coleoptera; family Scarabaeidae; genus Dermolepida; species Dermolepida albohirtum. Next base: position 65,227 of record JAVIWB010001410.1, on the reverse strand, counting down.
TAATTCAAGCTACAAACTCGAGCAAGGCTACTGTTTTGATGTTGCTGGACTACAGCAAAGCTTTTAATACAGTGGACCATAGTTTACTATTATCAACACTTAAATAGACTGGTATGCCCGAACCAGAAATGGAATTCTTCAGTTCATATCTCAGAAATAGAAGGCAAATGATATGCAATCTAGGTCGCTGACAGTGACACGAGAGGTGCCTCAAGGAGCTATCTTATTCCCATATTATTCAGTACTTAAACTTTTAAATTACCCTCAGCATCGAAACACTGCTCTTGCCACCTACTTGTATGTCTTTTGACCTATTGAGATTACAACGAGCGGAGCTCGTTTTTTTTAACGAGCGGAAATAACACCAACTACGAATAAATCCCAACAAAACTCCACCGAAATTATTTGGTCCTAAAGTAAAACCAAATTTTGTAGCTTCTAGTATCATTATTCTTATTGGAAATCAAAAACTTCCTCCTACAAAATGCATTAAAAATTTAAGAATTTATGTGGAAAATAGTCTTCGTTTTCACGAAAATATCATGTCTTTAATAGAAAAGCAATAATTTTATTATAATCCATCTACATACATAGACATATATTTGACGTTGATGTTAAACTTTTGCTCTATAATTCCTTAGTATTATCACACTTTGATTAGGGTGAGGCGGTGTATTCTTGCTGCCTTACAAAACATTATATCAAGCGCATGCAAGTGGTGCAGAACTCGTGCATTAAATTGATCCACGGTATCAGGAGTAGACGTGGGGTTACAGAGGTATTAAGAAATAGAGGCTGTTTTAACATAGTTAACAGAAGTATTAATATTACATAGTATCTTTCTGTATACTAAAAAGAATTTTAACAGAAAAGCCGGATTATTTGTACAGCAAGTTAGTTAAGTTAGAAATATTTAAACCATGTTTCTCGTATAATGTAGCGGATAAAGAAAATAAGTATTTATCTACAGAAAAAATGAATATGTGTATGTACTCGCCGATCCTATAAATTATAAGACGAAAAATACATTTCTGTTGCAACAAGAATCGTACAAAAATTATAAGAACTGGCAAATTCTATGGATTACCGTGGCTTGGACGCTAGTCTATAATAAGACTTACATCACTGCAATCACCTCTTTGGATGTATGAATATGTTTTCTTTAAATTTTTTTAGCATTTAGTCTAATTTTAATTAAATTAGCAATTTGATTATATTCACTTTTATATTTTTCTATTTTAATTTTTCTTTTTCAGCCTAAAAGTTTAAAGGTAGCCTTTTTGCCATTACGTATATTATATACTAAGTATATCTATAATTATTTCTTTTTCTGAAATTACCAATAAATACTTTATAATTATTATTAGCACTATATTTTTTCGGTCTAATTCTATCGAATTACTAAAAAGTGGCTTTAATAGGTATATTCAAATTAGCATTTAAACATTCTCTAGCCAAAAACAATTTTCGTTGGTTAATTCTTCCATTTCAAAGCCAACCATTTTCTCACTGAGAGAACCGTCAGGAGATCACTAAGGTTATGATGAAGTTAACGTTTCATTATATCTAGGGAAAACTAATTTAACTCTTAGAGAAAATTTTTTGGAAAATTCCACCTTTTACCATTAATTACATTTAGTAATTTATTACAATTTTGGTTAATGTTTTTTCTATAAAAATAATTCAAAGATTTCAAATATCATAATGTAATAACAATTGCGAATATTTAGTTTTAAATAGGACCCTCAAAATTAATAACTTACACATAATAATTTGTATTTTTATGGTTTTTATGTGGCTTCGAATTTTATATTCGAAACCTGATTAGCAGCAAGACGCTGCCTTATCTAAAATTCAACGAAATTAAAAAAAATAATCTACTGCATGAAATAATAACTAGCTTCGGAATAAGTTTGTTGCCTCAAAAGGAAACTAAATTGAAAAAGAACTGTCTAAAGCACGCGACTTTCGCTTTAATGATTTTTCCTCTACCTATATATTTATGCATCAATAACTCATCAATTTGACATACATCCAAGCCTGAAGAGCGAGAGAAGGGTACCAGATCGATGCCTGGCATGATACACTGAACGTTACAACGTAAATTGTGCCCTTTCCAGTTCAGTGAAACCGTGTTTTATCAATTCGGACCGCACGTACGGTTGATCTCGGGGACCAATTTTTATTTGAAGCGCTTTTAATTACAATATACTTTTATCCTCGAATAACACCACAATCAGTCAATCACGTTGCTCACTCGATTTCACAGCACCGGTACTGTTATAGCCCGTTCAAAGTCAATTTCTCTGGCAGCACGTTTAATAAACAACATACGTCTACTACCACTGCGAATCAGGTTACTATAATTTGTAAGTGAAACAGGCCTACATCACGTGGCACTGTATCTACGTCCTTTGTGCCTGGTGGGGGTAGAAAAAGGATAACGGGATCGCGTGTTCAAGAGGAGTCTGAATTCCTATATGGGGAGAGTAAGAGCAAGGGTTTGCATGTTAGGAAAGTTAGATCGTTAGACCTAACGATATCCCAGAATGGATTCTCCTTTTAAGTCTTTAAGTCCGTTCGATGAGGCACTCACCGTGAATAATTCTGTATTACTAAACCGGAAATGTTTAGCAATTAATTATACGTATGGATATGGTGATAATATGTGTATTATTAAGAGTATGAATAAAGGAAATATATAGATTATATTTTGAGCAATTATTTTAAATACACATATAATATTTTTGTACGCTGATTACATAAATTTAGAAAAAAAATTACATCATTTCCCTATTAAACAATAGATGCAATCACATGTACCAAATCAGACCAGCCAGTGACAGGGTTCTATATAATTTAAGAAAACACTGAAATTGCAAAGTGATAATCAATTTTCAGGTTACGAGCTATTATTGGGACATACTAAGGAGCTTCAGTAATCATGTGAAATACTTTGGACTGAAATCTTTTAAAGTCTTCAATACTAGTAATAAAAATTCCTCAGAGTTATACTCCATAACTCCAAATGAATTTTAAGGACACTTTACAAACAAAAACTCTAAGTTAAAGATCTCACTGTTTTCCTACACATGCTTTCTTCATATCAGAGTTCAGTCAATGTGTATTTCTAAATACTTGGCGTCCCTTGGTAAAAAGTGATTATTCAGATACGTAACAGGACAGTAGTTTCTTCCGGTATTACATGAACATATTTATTTTTGCTAATTTTAAGTGATCATTTAGCTAACAATTACTGGCCCTCTTTTATTGAAAACATAATATCTAACAATTACTCTCAGGACAATATTATTGCCTCTTTTATTGAAAACATAATAAATCCAGTCACACTCAAGTTGGCCTTTTATAATATACAGAACATTTGTTATTAAAGCGCATTACTTCTTGTTTGATGAACTACTTTATTTTTATAGTATTTTGGAACTGGACGCAGCTTTTCGACAATATTCTATTGCTTATTTTTGGATACAGTTTCATAATTGTTTATTGATTATGTACTAATTCATTTACAGTTCAATAAATCTAATCAGTCACACTCATGAATCATATTCTTACGCGCTTGGCCTTTTAGGATGTCCCGAGCTAACAATGAAAACAACATTTTTTTTGCAAAATTTTTTTTTATTCATCAACATAATCTTTTAGACATTTGTTATTTTTCAAAGCGCATAAAAAAATACTTCTTGTTTGATGAACTACTTTATTTTTATAGTATTTTGGAATTGGACGCAGCTTTTCGACTGAAATACTTCTATTTTTTTTATATTTTGGATATTAACGGTAGCCTAGACTTAAATCAGGGATATCCAGATTGACTTTGTCACGACATGTCTTTGTTAAGGCATCTAGCTTAATCGGTGATCCAGGTGCTTACCTATTTTGTAATATTGAACTGAGGATGTTCAACGTCATTTATGTTAGTAGAACAGGCATTTTTAATCAACACAAAAGACAAGTGGACTGACTCTTGTTTATTCATTTCGATAAACCCTAAATTGGACAATTTTTCCAATTTGTTTAACAGATTCGTGAAAATAAAAAGACAATATCATCTTCAAATATTGCTGAAACTGCAAAAAGACTCGTGCATATAAAAGATACAGTAGTGAGCCGAAAACGCTTCCATGTGAAACTACTGAATGGTTTAACGATATAACGTAAATAAGTTTGATACCAATGAAAAATTTGTTCTTCAGATATGAACTGGAAGACAAAATTTCAGCTCGTGTAGAAATCTAGTATGTTGGACCCTGGCAAAGGACTGTGAGACATATATAATAGTAATTTAGTTTCTAAATTATCATTAATTGTGTTAGCTATAGGCAAGCTTGCTAAATAATGGAACGTCCCACTACTAAATTGAGCCTGTATATTATGAATCAGAATTCAGTTCTTTGTACTATGACGTACCTGCGTCAGAATCAAGTCATTAATAAAGAAAGGTAAGCACATTTAAATAATTTTTATTTCTTACTGTCTTCTATGCCTTGACTATAATTGCACTAGACAAGTATATATATATATATATATATATATATATATATATATATATATATATATATATATCCAGTTTGCACACTATATTTATTACTTTCAAGTAGTACTTGGAAAGAGAATATTAGCCTACAAATTTTACAACAATAAAAACACTGAACAAGCAAGCACACTGATTCAGATATATAACACCGCCGCCCGAACTCATACGCGCACTACTGGGAATATCGACAATCTCTGCTCATAACGTACGACCATTAATCAGTATATAAGTATAAATATGCTTACATTTATTTTCAAATTTAAATACTACTATTATTGTCAACAATTACAAAGGGTACTACGAAAGCTTTGCAATATTACGCAACAATGAATCGGAGGAAGCTGCCTGTTGCCGCATGTTGTGTTGAGACATGTCCATATGTGCATAGTAGCCGCCGCGCCATGTCGATGGGCTCAGTTATTCATTAGCAGTAAGAGTGTAAAGTGCTTGCGATGGCATCGTGGTCGCGAAATGAGATAAGGGCAGTTTTACGTTACAATTTCGTGCGTGGTTTAAACATAGACCAGTGCTCCGAAGAAATGGCTCTTGCACTAGGTAATGTTTGTCCACATCGCACAACGATATTCAGGTGGTATAGAAAATTCCAAAGGGGAAATTTAAGTGTGGAGGATGCTGAGAGGCCGGGAAGGCCACGAACGTTAGTTACGAAGGTAAACGTTACTACTGTGAGGAAAATGGCGAAAATGGGAATTGGCGATGACAGGCCAGTGACCTACCAACAGATAGAGGGTACTTCAAGCCTAAATGCACCAGCAATTTGTTCGAATCTGCATGATCATCTGCACGTGTTCTCTCTGGGTACCGCATCGACTGACTTAAGGGCAGATGACACGACATGTGACTTGGTGCCGGGAGATGCTAAAAAAGGTTAATAAGGGACAATTTCGGTATGTGAATAACATCGTGACAGGTGACGAGACTTGGCTGTACTATTACGATGTGCCGACCAAAGCTCCAAACAAAGTTTGAGTCTTTGATGATGAAGACACACCCGTAGTTGTCAGAAAATCCCGATCTGTAAAGAAGAAGTTGATAGCTGTATTTTTCAAATCGAGTGGAATTGTGGAACGCGTCGTTTAAGACACACAGAAGACAGTCACAGCTAAGTGGTATACTGAATAGTGCCTGCCTAAAGTTATTGGATCTATGAAGAACCTGCGACCCCAAACTCAAGAATGGACACCTGGTTCCTCCATCACGATTATGCTCCAGCTCACAGCGCCGAAGCCTGCACCGAATATTTGACCACGACAGGATTGAAACTTCTCTAGCACCCTCCCTACAGTTCAGATATTGCTCCCTGCGACTTTGCACTGCTCCCTCATGTGAAAATGAAGCTCAAAGGGAGCCGGTTTTCCAGTGGTGAGGACAGTCTGCGGGCTTGGGACAACGAGTGTGCTTTACTGCCTAGTGAAACTTGGCAGAACTGGTTTAAAGATTGGTTTCGGAGGATGGTGAGGTGTATTGAGTGTAGAGGAAATTGCTTCGAAAAAATTAAATAAACAAAGCTGTATTGGAAAGCTTTCCTAGTACCCTTTGAATATTTCAACAAAAGCAAAAAAACAAACTCAATATTTTTTTCTTTATTTAACATGCACTTTTCATATTACTTTACATTAATTATAATTCTATCAATATTTACTTTTCAAATTGACCTTAACTTATCCGCCGTTCACTAATTTTATAGAACAAAGTTCCTGCGTAATTCATTTAACATCCCTCCCCAATAAATTAGAATCTAAACATCCAACCAACCCTTTGCGAACGAGCTTGTTTTAATTTTCGAGCGAACAAACGATTATTTTAATGCAAAAACGGGAAGAATGCAAATAAAAGTTAAATTAAAAAAAGGAGTTTAATTGACACTCCGATATATATCAGCGTTTTCATTGCAATCGATTTTCTTTTCAGTAACAGGAAATGAAAATTAAACCATTGCTGTATATCTACAAACTAAACAGAAAATAATAAATCTCTTAAATACAAAATTTGTTGAATGGAGTTCAACAAAGTACTAAAATTTCTATATTACATACTACGTATTATCCGTCAAAGTCCAAGTTAATCAATTTTCCGAAAAAAAAACATGGTGTATAATATAACTTTTCTTTCACTAGATTTAACATGTAAGAAATCTATATAATAGTACAATATTGATTTTTTCATTTATTATTTCTTTAATATATTGTACATAGATTTAAAAACTTGAAACCATGGTTTGACACTCGTCATGTTGACGTAAGTTGATATTTATTTTCACATAGTCTTAATTATTTTTATTTAAATAAAAATGCCGCGCAACGTATTGCCTTTATTATAACGTATTGACTGACACCGAACTAGTAGTATTCTTTGCCAAACTGAAGTTTTGTCATTTTCGTTTTACCCAACCTCAAAAATTTTGAAGCGTGTTTTTTTTGTTTTACGAATATATTACTCAAATTTTTTACTATAATGCGACTAAAGATTCAGAAGAAAGGCAATATTTTGACAACTAAATCATTGCTCTCAATAATAAGAAAATTAATAATAATCTCACCAGTAACACACTTTACACAAGTAAAGTACATCACTCTGTCACCAACTTTTAAAGTAAGTGTTTTTCATCAAACGTTCGATCTTGAAATATCAGCAAAATTAACAATGGGAGAAACAGACGAATTCGAGACAGAAGAAAGGAGTTAGACAAGTTGGTTCACTTGCCCTTATTTATTAAGGACTTCAAATATGTATAAACGAAGGTAAATAATTCAACACTAACAACTAAGAGAGTAATAATAACACATGGAAATGATTTAGTAATTGTAAACAAACGAAGAAATCAAATTCTCCAAGAAAAAAACGAAAAAAGGAGAGAAAGTGGTCTTAAGAATAAATTAAAGCAAAACCACAGTAAATACAGAGGAAAAACTAAATTGTTCATTTAAATGTTTAGACATCATGTTGCAAACGGAAATTTTCAAATAAACGAAGAAATATAGTTATAGTAAATACAGTCTTTTATGCTAATAAAATACCTTTTAAGAACGAAAAAATTTAAAGGAAAAGAGACAATTATATACGATATAACTGTATGATAAGAGCTACAATCAGCAAAAACGATAATAATAAACTAGAAAAATGAACAAGGCTTAGAACGGAAAGTACTAAGAAGAATAACACACCCATTCAAAATAGCAGAAGGTTAATTTAGGTCCAGGAGGTATGTTTGAAGGGCAGGAAAAGTGTCTGTAATTAAGCTACTACTAGTCCAGAAAAATAAAGGAAAGAAAAAAGGATTAGACCTAGATCCGAGTGGTTACATAACATAGTAGAAGACATATGGAGTTCATATGTCAATAACTGACAAGAGAAGACAAAAAATAGAAAAGCCTAAAAGAAGTAAGTTAGAATGTGTGAAAAGTAAGGCATGGGCCCAATTCAGACTTCTAAGGAGCAATGCAACTTCGCTACGCTATAGCGAATTAAATAAAGCAAATTTATGAATATCAAAACATGTTGCCGAATTTTCCATGGATTTTAAGTCCACCATCAATGTACAAAAAAAAAATAAATTAAAGAAATAATTTTCGGAAGAATACATTTTTTTGTTAATGTTTTGTTTTAGCTGTTTTTTTCAATAAACTTTCCCGCGTCCATATTCATTCAGTTCGAGCGAAACATGTGGACCGCTTCCTTATTGAAATGTATATAGAACTCTATATATATATATAAATCGCTACTTTATATCAAGATTACGGAAAATTCATTCAGATGTTAAAGCATTCACTTAAATATATTTTAACTGTAATGCCTTATCTTGAAAATTGGAAGAAGAAGAAAATTTGAATTTAAATTAGATAAGCTGGATAAAGTTAAGCAAAATGCATTTTGTTAAAACGAAATTCGTGACGCGAATCTGAATACAAATATTCTTCGGAATGAAATTAAAACCTAAGCAATAATTATTTTGATTAATTTAATTTGACAATTATCTTTTGGATATGTACTTATTGATTTGTGAGGAATAGAATACTAAACAGATACTTGTGTAATGTTTCTGGTTTACCTTTTCATAATGATTATGTCAATGTAATGAATAGTGACTAAAACAAATTCTATGATACTGAGTTATCTACAAGGATCGTCCAGAAAGTAAAGAAAGCAGTTACACACAATTTGCTTTATACCAACTACATTACATCTCTATATAATCTTCGTGGAAATTAAAACAGTTCAATCAGACGAATCATTCGCTCGCTTCGCATGTACCAACTGCAAAAACATGAAGAAACGCTATCGACCTTAGGTGAGACATCATTAGAAAAATTTAAGAAAATGCAACAGATTTAGCAAAAAAGTACATTTAACCTTAATGCCAATAAGAACAAACTTGAATTTTTATGGAATATAATAACGTGCATAACTTTAAACAAAATAAACACTACTTCTTTTAATTTATTTTCGGTAATATTTCCACCTCCGTACTTAATTAATTCTTGGCAAATTTTCGGCCACCTGAGGTCAATTTTCTGTACTATGTCAGAGGGAACATTATGCCAGGCATCGTGAAAGTGTTTATAAAGTCGCTGCTGTGATAGTTAACAGTGCTCTATTACCTTTCTAACTCGTTCCATATAGACCTTCTTTGATTAATGTATGGCGATTATGGAAACCAAATTATGTTTAGTATTCAGTTGAGTATTCCTTATTGTTGCTTTTATTGGAGATAGTCCTTACAAAATTTAGAGATATGCTTTAGAATCACTATTTTGCTAAAAATAAAAATCTCAATGTCAATTGCGATGGGAATTGGATTCTTTTATTAAACTCTGGAATTCTTCTATAACGTTTCTTTTGTTGTACCAGATGATCGCTTCATAGTATCTTGTACCACCTAGTATGTTATTTTAAGTTTTTCTGCAATTCCTAGAAACGAAAAATTTTATTATACCACCAGGTGTTGCAGTACTTAATTCTCGTCGTCTCGGCATTTTAAATAACTTCTTTACTTTTATTTTCTAACAAGCGAATCACCACTTACTAATTTCAAAATATAGACTAACGTTTCCTCGATTATAAAAGTTTGTTTAGTAGGATAAATTCTAAGAACCAAGTAGTTATTTATTAGTTCTTTTAATAAAAATATTACAAACCAGCTTAGATGCAGATTTTTGAAGAGAATGTGTTAACGATGAATAGAGTCCATAAAAAAATTTAAGAAACTTATGTTCCCTTTATAATAATTTATTTTATAAAAATATAGCTATATAATTATTATTAGAAATCTTTCCAGAAACGTACTGACGGATGTTATTTCATTTATAGGCATTATGGGTCAGCGAAGCAGGTAAAGGGATGCTGCCTGCGACGTATAAGTAGAATAGTAATCCCACACCTATCTTCGTAGAGAATGGCTTGGCATTTCTTTAGTATATTTTCTGGTAAAATAAAAATACCGACAATTTTTTCATTTCCTGTTTAACAAACAATTTTTTGTCAAATCAAACAATGCTTCTTTAATTTGTATTGAAAAGACATGTGTAGGTTTTACAACCTAGTATGTTAGCACATACGAATAAGAACATTAATAATGTACATATTTTTTAAATTAAATTACAAAATTTGTCAAAATGAGCACATTTTCCTTGCAGATAAGGAGATTCAAAAAATGTAGTAAGTTAACAGGTTTCATAAAAATAAAAGTAAATAAGAGTCATTAATAAACCTCATCATTACAGTATTGTTGTTTGAAACAATATGTCATGAAATACATTTGGCATTTCAATTTTATCTTTGAAATAATTTGCCAAGCTGACTATATAACCTGTTAATATTCAATAAATTTTGTAGTAATACGTATGTGTCGACGATGAATTTTGGTGAAATGTTTAATATAACATTAATATACGGTGATTGATTACAAAATTTAAGAGCAACCGCAGCCTTGTATGCTGAACGTAATTCCGATTTCCATTACTCTAGTTAAAGTGTCTTCGTACGTCCCCAAAGAGAGTTACGAACTACGAGAACTATGTCCGACAGTAAGCGTGTGCATCGACAATGAGTCTGTTTATAGTGATAGAAATACAATCAATATCCTTTTAAACGCAGAAACGCATCCAGATACATCGATACGGACAGTTGTAGACTGTACATGTATTTCATTTTCATCAGTTCAGCACGTCCTTAAAAGATAAAAATATCATAACTACAAAATAAACTTAATTCAAAATTTACAGTTTGAAGATGAAGATCAACATTTGGAATTTATTGCTGAATTCACGCTTCATATGAAGATGGTCCAGCTATTTTAAATATAATTCTAAGAACAGATAAGCCGCATTTTACACAAACATAATAACGGCAATAAGAATAGACATCCAATATAAATTTTGACAGCAAGGAATCTATTACTTCAATTAAAAGGGAAGAAGTATTTCGTAAATACTCCATTTCTTACTTCTTGAAACCTTCGTAGAATACAGGCTACTAAATTATTTAAATTAAGTTCTTCCAAAAATGCATACCATTCATTTGTTATTGCTATTTTAAGTTTATTTCTTATGACGGCCAAAATTCATAGGAATACATCTTTTTCTCCATACATTCCTAAACAGTTTTTAGATTAAATTAAGGTAAGGACTTTTGCCGGGCCAACGCAAAATACTAATATGGTGATCATCTAACCAGATATATTTGACATATCACAGGAGAATTGTTATATAAACAATTATGTTTTACATAATAAGCAAAACAATTGGAAAAATATAACTGCACCATCAACAATGATTTCTAAGGCCCTTGATCAATCATCGCTTATCCATTCTCAGATAAACAACGAATCGGTGACTGTCTCTTGTACATTCCACAAATTCCTCATTAAAACTTATGCTCCTAGGTCTACAAACCTTCAAAGTCTGGCTGCCGTTGTCACGCTAAGAAATAATCACGTTCACGGTGGAAGCGATGAATGGCAATATATCTACAAGAATAGTAAGTTATCCCATAGATGATGTTTTGGGCCACCAGATCTTCTTACTATCAATTTTTCTTCAAAATAGAAATAATGCTCATTTCCCAGTTAAGGCTATTGAATACAACACAAACCTTGCTCCAATTTTTCAATTCGGTTTCAATTAATACATGACAAAGTATTTTACTTTAAATGACAATAGCTGACAGTAAGCGACAACAGTGAGTATCAACTTAGGTCAACGTAAACAAGTTTTTACAAATAATCATGATCTGGGCACGCCTAAACTTGTAAAACGTGTTTCTCTCCAAAATGCATAATAAATGGCGGACTTAGATGTGATAGTTGTCAAAAAAAATTAAAAACAAAATTAATTTAATGAAAAGATATTTATATTAAAATAAATTACAGACATTGTTGAATATGTTCGCCGTTTGACTAAATATATAAATTTATTCTCATTTTCATGTTTCCAAACCCATTTATTAGCATATTATAGTCAATTTCTTAGGACCGACGCTAATATTTTCCTTTAAATCGTTTATGATACGGAAATAAAAATAATCTAATGAAGTCAAATCGTATGAATGCCTAAAAAAAAAAAAAAATTTACTCTCAAAATATGTGATCTAATGGACTTTTGTTGAAAGTAACCATTTTGAATTTCGGATTCCAGAAAATTATTTTGATAATATTCAGCATTTAAAATTCCTTCAAAATATTAAATCTATCATTCTCATTCAACTAGTTGCTATTCATACGCCAATTTTGAACGGATACATAATACTTTCTCTGAAATAGTGGGGATTATCGCCACCACATATACGCATGTTTCCACTGTCAAAAAGGTCGTCGTTGAATGTTGGTGTAATACTTCCTGAAACTTTCTGAAAATTTTATATGGGTACAGTGTAAATTTTTTAACATTATGGAGAGTAAAATAGTTTAAATTTATTTATTGCGATAGCGCTAATGAGGACGAGAGTTGCTGTTAGATGGCATCACCAATCCTATCTACAACATTTAGAGTACGAATAGTTCGTCTACCATGCTATGCGTTTTATTTGCAGATGCGGTACCTTGAATTTGAAACACTTCCCTTCAACGGTATTGCAAATTGATAATTATTGAAACCAACATTCGGAAAATGAATCATGAATTCCTCCCTGCATGCTCAGTGGAATAAGACTATCCTTCGTTCAGTAATCTTGTTCCGTATTGAAAATACTTCTCTTACATAAACGCCTTTTGATGCAAAGTAAACATTTTTGTACTTTTTTGCGATGCAAGTGTCATAATAAATAAATTTCAAAATAATTTATTATTGTCATAAACAAAATATAATCCGAACCGAATCCGTCCGAACTAGGGGTTTAAGGGGTCCTAAAATTATGTTCTTGTTAGTATGGTAATATCGCGAAGATCGCAGAGATCTGGCACGGCGGAATGTAGTAAAGCTTTTATTGGGGCCAGTACACTAGAGGACCACAGGAAATGAAATGGCTGATGAACTAGCCAGAGAGGGATCGTCTCATTACATTTGAACCAAGATCTGTACTAGGAATGCCTAAGTGCACTATTTAGGGACGAATTTGTAGATTGACCAACATTCAACAAAGAACATGTTAAGGGAACAGGCCCAAGTATGAATATAACGAAGACTTTATTAGCAAGGCAAATTGCAAAAAGGTTTCGACTTGTTTTCGCTAGAAAGAAACCAGCTCAAAATAATAACAGAATATCTCAGTTGCCATCCGCCCATTAGACAATTCCTGAACAAAATTGGCATATAATCGCATTTTGCAAGAATGTAAGGCATTGGATCACAAGAGACAAGCCACCTACGGGCAAACTAAGGCGGACCCGTCAACATACGGATGCCGATTGGCTCTAGATAAAGTAAGTAGTAAAAATTAGTACAGGAGACAAGGTTACTAGATTGGGTGCAGTAGGTGTATTGGGGTAACGTACAATAAATCCATAAATCTTCAGTGTTTCGGGAACTGTTACAGCCAAACAACCTCCAGGAAGAAAAAAATGTTTTATAACTCACCATAGTTTCTGGATACCAGTTAGTATGAAGTCGTTTCCACAAAATAAAATATTACTATTCCAAATTTTTTGTATTTATTAGGACATTATTTAGAAAACACAATAGTACGTTTCACACGTTATTTATAGACGCATGCAATTAAATTCTAATCTCTAATTTTATATTGGATATACTCTTAATTTCGACTACATACATATTACACAAGTATTAAGAAATACTTGTAATTGGCAAATTTATGACAAGTAGACTAACCAAGATGTGTTTTTGAAACTTTAGATTAACAATTGAAATGTTTAGTTCGTAACTAACAGGTTCGGCTTTCTTTAAAGAGGTACACGCTTTCTTGTCAACTTTCCTAATATAGCTAAAAACTTCTTGTCTTAAGTAAGTATGGAAACAATTTCATTAAAATCTTTAAGGAAAGAGAATTCCAAAGGAAGTCGCAGAGGGAACACAAAATAAGGCAAGACATCAATAAGAGAACTTCGAAATAACATTTCTGTGTTTTGATCAAGTTTCTTCTTCTTCGTCGCAGTAATGTAACAATTACTTTTAATTATGTATTAGTAATAATTTTGAAGGAGCACTTCTTGATCGTGCATCACTTCATATTTACAATTTTATATATGCTCATACACATATGTATTCGTGAGATAATTAGTTTTATAGCAATTGTTATCAATAATTGATGGATACATCGAATGAAGCCTGGACGCAAAATTAACAATAACTGTTCCCGTTCTATATATAAGTATTAATTTAACCAATTCTATGCTATATGGATTAATTCCTCCTGTATTATCTAGAAATTACATAATGCATTAAGCTTAATTATGCTCGTAATTAGGCATGTACCGTCTATCAATTCAGTATATCGCAATATAACAAACTGGTATGTTGGACGTCGTGTTAAAATATTTACTTGGGATTTCCTGATTAAAGTACTCGCAAATTTCTGTACACTGCTACAAATAATGCATTCACTCAATGCAAAAAGCATTCATTCAACTAACTACCGTCTATTAGCAATTTACCGAGTATATATACCAAATATTGAAAGGTGTAAGTAAAAGATTGCTTCAAAAAGTAATAGCTTTAGTATTTTGAGTAAACGCAATACTTTATTTTTTCTACATTTTTGTCTTGAATAAAAGTAGTTATGTGTTTAAAATAAAACTACAGATAGTTAATTCAAAATCTTTTTTAGTACAAGGAAGGAAACTATTAAAATACTTGGTCCGTTTATAAACTAAGAATGTTTCACGAAAATTCGTTATTTACGTTTCCTGCAAAATGACCTCTTATAACGTTACTGGATAAAGTTCCTCTTAATGTAAGACGACGAATCCCGTACATTGTTTCTCATAGGCAAAGCTGAAAAATTTGGTTTGTGCAGAAAAACTTGAATACAGATTTGTTGGTAGAATTATGGATGTTGCAGATATTATTCGTGCTAATTCTGAAACTATTAGCAGAGATACCTCCTCAATTCTAAGGACTAGACTATGTATACGGCAGCTTGGTGGACATTTTGAACAACTAATTCAATAAAGGTACTTCTTATTAATGATTTTCATTGACATTTTTCTTTTGCGGCAGTACATAATACCTGCAATACTAAAACTATTTAAAATTACTAATGCTTGTAATTAAATTACAATAGAGTTTTGAGCATACCAAATGTTCATTAGACATTTTCAACTTGAAATTGCTTCAGTAACACATCCTCAAACTGTGGCAAGTGGATCACCGGTATATAAATATTTCTCTTACATATACGAGGATAGTATGACAAGTAGTGAGAATGACACATAGGTGGCACTCTAATTGGTAAAACAAATTCACTGTAATTTAGGTTGCCTATTTATATGTTTACATTCCAATATTTGGATAAATCATATTTAGATAAATCGGTTGATTAGTTTATTTTTGACAGCTGATTGAAAAAGAAGCAACACGTCGTTTTGTTAAAATGGAAAAAGCAGATATCGTGTGGTGATTAAATATTTCGTAATTAAGGGTATGAAAGCTACCGAAATAAAAGATGAGTTACGGAAAACATTAGGTGAATCTGCTCCATCATCCGCCACAATAAGTAGATGGGTAAATGAATTTAAACGTGGTAGAACAAGCTGTGTTGATGAAGCGCGCTCTGGAGCACCCAAAATCGTGACTTCTAAGGAAATAATTATAAAAATTCGTAATATTACTACACAAGATCGACGACTCAAAGTGAGAGAGATAGCAGACATGGTAAACATTTCAATAGAACGTGTATACCACATTTTAACGAAAGAATTGAGCCTTTCCAAGCTTTAGGCCAGATGGGTGCCGCGATTGCTTACGACTGATCAAAATTTCACTCGTTTGTGCATTTCCAATGTGTGTTTGGACCTTTATAAGCGGAATCCGGTTGATTTTTGTAGGCGATTTGTTACTTGCGATGAAACTTGGATACACTATAGTACACCCGAAACTAAACAACAGTCGAAACAATGGTTAGAACGTGGTTCTGCACCTCCAAAGAAAGCGAAAACCACTTTATCGGCAAACAAGGTGATGGCTTCAATTTTTTGGGATTCAAAAGGCATTTTACTCATTGCTTACCTTCAGAAAAGTGCCACAATAAACGGACAATATTATGCTGAACTTCTACAAAAATTAAATGTTGAGATTCGTGCTAATCGGCCAGGAATGGCAAAGAAAAAGATTCTGTTTCACCAAGACAACGCTCCCTCGCATACCGGTACAGTTGCGATTTCCAATTAGTACCGCATGCGCCTTATTCGCCGGATCTAGCCCCTTCCGACTTCCACCTTTTTCCAAAATTGAAAACGGCATTAGGTGGAAAGAAATTTTCGTCATCTTCGTAAATGAGTATTTTGCAAGCCTTCCGGATTCGCATTTTAGAGATGACATAAGGGCATTGGAGCACCGTTAGAATAAATGTATTGCTCTTTTAGGAGAATATATTGAAAAATAAAAATTATTTTGTATTTAAAAAATTCGTTTTTCTTTTCCATTCTCACTACTTGTCAAACTACCCTCGTATATATATATATATATATATATATATATATATACATATATACCTAGAGTACGTTAATTTAACAGACCGCGGAATGGTAAAAGATGTTTTTTTGTTCATGTACATGGACGACCGTATATAAATACGCAGTCGTGTTTGTTCCTTATTTTGAAATTCTTGAATTTAGTCCTGTGAACATTTGTAATTTTGTCATTGAAGTAAAATAATTTGACGTTTTTAAGCGTTTTTCCTATACAACACTATGTTTATTTAGCTAACTATTGGTTAATTCAACTTACGAAAAAATGCGATTCAATAGTTTGTTGAACTAAGAAATTTGTTTTTCTCAGTGTAGTTATAGCATACTAGTAATGACTTTGGAAAGGTTAGTAACTATAAATTCAATGAAATTAGATACTAATAGCACAACAAATAAAAATTAGAAATAAACAAGAACGTATGAAATTGAATGAAATATTATGAAAACCATTTAAGAAGCAATCAGGCAATCGGCCGAAATATAATGAATTTTTATAAACACTCTCGCCAACATATTCCTTAATTTTGCCAATATTATTTGATAATGGTGCATATGTTTATATGTGGATTACTCCCACCATTAATAAAGAGTATTTTCTATGAAAGCCAAGTTCGAATATTTTTTACCAGTAATCTCTTGAAGACACATTAATTATTTACATGTTGGCCTAAAGGTGTTAATAATAACTAAGGTAACAAAATTAGTATTGTTGGATGTCGTATTTTAATTTTTCTCGCTACACGTAGATTAAATATGTTATAGATTTAGTGTTTTATTGAGATCATAGAAATTCTTAGAATTTGCGTAAATTGTTATTCATCATTTCACTTACTCGTCGTAAGAAAAGTAAATTGCCTGTTTTAACAGAAAAAAGTGGCAAAATGAAGCCACATGACAGCACAACATTAATCGCTCGTTAAATTAAATTAAAAAATAATTTTACTATGGAACATCTGTATAATAATACATACTAGAACTTTTCCAGTTTTCAAATTAAGATTCTTGAATTCAAAAACAAAGCTAAATATGTGAGATAATTTTAAATGATTACGTTAAATATCAGTTTATATATTTGGTAGAGACTTAAGTGTAATAAATATCAACCGAAACATCTACATAACCGTCGTTTAAATCTTAGATGTACTCTAATTTTTACACTCTTTTTCTTAAAACAAAATCACATCTTTCGTTGTTGTCCCCAGCCATAAGAAGTATTTTGAATACCTAAGTATAAAAATGTAAAACAAGTTGCTCCTCTAAAAATATTAAATTGTATATTTAACTATTCACTAACAACATGTATTAGTCCCTCCACAAGTACACATTAAAATATACACAACCAGTTAAATAACACCGTTTGCTCTCCAACAGCCCTTCAAACAAACACAATTACAAAAGCCCTTCAGAACTGTACACCATCGCATTGGGAAATTTCTCTCGATCTCCGCGCACTTTCCTTCCTCCATCGTCGTCATCACATTTGCGACCACTACAATTCCCATTATACAAAAACATTATGTTTGTTTATTTAACTTAATTTTAAATGTACGTTACAGTAATACCGACTGCGTAGGAAAGTCCTGCATTTCCATCGACGTTTAATAATTCAACAATTAACTCGATACACAAACACATTAGAAACAATTACCCTGTCCCGAGACCATGAATAATGAAAGATATGCAAACATTAAAGTCAGCTCGTACGAAAACATTCAACTCGAACTCATAGCTCGAGAGAAACCGGCAGTATAACAGCCTGAAATAATCGAAGGCCAGGAGCAGTAGAAGGAGGAAAGGGTGTGGTTTAATTGAGCTACAATATCAAACTAAGTGCAATTAATACTAATATATTCCGTACATAATTAGTTTAGTTGGCATAAGTTGCTTGGAATACAGTACGATATAATGTTCATATGTTCATCAGTAATGCCTGCACGTGATATTATCATTTAGGTAGGTATATGTTTATCCAGGTGTCATCTTTAATGTATATTATCGTTCGTAAAAATATTTATGCATTACGTAATGTCAATGTTGGTGTGCTAAACCTATACAAGTGATATCAAATGATTAGACCTGATTTTGTTAATTTTAATGAAAACTTTGATTTATATATGATTTATAAAGCAATTATACTTGCTGTTGTTTTTAGGAAGAACGCATAATATAATGTTCTCCGAAGGAAAGAATTAGCTTTCCAGTTTAAGCTTCCATTACATCCAGAAAACAGTTCTAGATAGCTTAGTCTACGCTGGGATACCGAAACTTTAAACCGACACCTAAGGATCAACGTTTCTCAAACGCTGTTCTCTATATTGTCAACCGCTCCTCAGAAATTTCTGTACAGAATAAGTAATTTTCAAATGTTTTTTATTCAAATAATTAAGAAAAATAAGTGCTTTTATTGGACATTACGTCTACGGAACTGAAAACATGCTCAAACTTCTGTATGGTATGCCTAAAAACTTTTCCTAACGGCGAAATGAAACTGACCCCATTAAGCAGTCAAATATGAAGCACTGTGATCTAATACGTGAACCATTAGATTAGATTAGAGTACTTGAGGTAACAGTAAAGCGTATTTCATTGCGACTTTCTCAAATTTTTTTTGGTTTTCATATATCATTCAAAATTTCTTGAGATTTTCCCATACGCCTGTTAAAGTTGGCCATGATTACGGCTCTTTTACCTCTATATAACCTTGTCCTTGTTTCTAATCTCTTTCTGTTCAATACACTTTTTTTAAAATGTTGACCCTCATCGCTTTATGTGTTTTTACCTTGTAGCTTTAGAATCTCTCACGTGTTCTTTTCTACATCTTTAGCATACTGTTTTCACCGCTTAATCGATTAAAGCTAAATACAAAAAAGTTGTTCCTAATACCTTCACGAGAATATTAACTACGACATTAGCCTGCGAGAACGCAACTTTGGGCAAGTTACTTTACATCCTAATTTAGGTTTAGAATAGGTTACTCGAAAGCACTAGTTCTCGTATCCATACACATTTAAGGAAAGCTTATAAAATTATCTCGTAGATTAAGTTCTGAATGCTAACGCAGTGAAAAAAATTGGAAATGTTTCTAATGTCAAGTTGTTTAAGGAGTCAGAAATAACAAGAAAATTTTGATTTCTTCTGCTGAGTAAAGCATTCGCATATGTACATGAAAGGAGAGGACACAAAAGAAGAACTTTGTTGCTCCTTGGTCACACAACCAACTTGGAAATTTTCCAAAATTTGAACGATTAACTTTAAGAAAATAATTTGGATAGACGTAACTACATTGGAGTGTGTACCAATGATGTTGCTACCATAACAGGACATGACACTAAAAATATTAAAATATGAAAAAACATAGCACGCTCTGAGATGTTACAAGCACATTGTATAATTCATCATACTTGGTTCCAAGAAAGCTGTCACCAGACCTTAACCAAGCTCTAAATTGTTGATCAAGCTAATTCTTGGCCTCTACATTATTGGCTTTGCACAATATTATGTAGTAGCATAAACTCTTTTCTTCACTCAGATACTAAATGGTTATTAGGATGAAAGATCCTAATAAAGTGGCTAATCTGTTGCGGATCATCTGTCAGCTTCTCTTCAAAATTCAGAACAATATTAACCAGAAAAATTTAGTGTGTTCATTTACAAAGGATGACTTTCTTCTGATATAACACAATTATCAAACTTTAAATCTGGAACTCTTGTAATATTGTCCTTAAATGAGAAAAATACTTCCTATGCTTTCAATTTTAAAAACAAGTTACATAAACTGAGTTAATTCAAATTCCGAACTACGTCGGGCCAAAACAACTTTATAGCCACGTTACGGAAAAATAAGAAAGAAAAGGCAGTAGCAGATTTCTCATTAACTGAATTTTATAGTTTAATAACATGGCATTTATAAAAAGTTGAAATTATAAAACTAAATTTACAAGTACTACCGCTGAATTAATTTTTATATAAATAAGCTTACTAGCTTCTTTATTTTAATTTATGTATTTATGCAATTTATTTAAAAATATCGAAAATTTAATTGAAATAAAATTTTTATTAGTCTTTTTATTTATAACATTTGTTAATATGAGGGTGGAACAATAATGCGTGAACCTGACGAAATATTGCGTCTCTAGTAAATAATCTTTATTGTTTTGAACATGGTTTGAAACTGACGATCCTTGAAAATATAACTATGTAATATGCGTTGATTCCGATCGCAAAGACGCTTGTTATTTGAATAGTAAGTGAACTGTTTTTGGTATGCATTGAAACATAGAAAAAGGGGGGCACAGATCAGAGATTAAGTTCTTTTCGTTAAAGAACAAAACAAGTGATCAAATCAAGGCTGAGCTGGAGTCTGTTTTTAAATTAAATCAATTGTAACCATAAAACAATTGACATCTGAGTTTAAATATGCTTAAATATGCTAAACAGTATATTTGGTGAATAACGCAGTGGATGCCCAAAAGATGTATCTACTAATTTTTAAAAAGTAAATGATATAGTGCTCGTTAACCTTCATGAAGAATCACGCAAAGTAATAAAATAATGAAAATACATTTCATATAGATTAATGATTTCGATATTGCCTAATAAATAAAGTTTACGGCGGTTAACAAACACGAAAAAGAATGTAATTCAAACTTCCATTTAGCGAAATTAGGACATAATCTAAAAGACTTTTGAGAGCGAATAATAACAGTTGATGAAACAAGGATACACTATTATACACTCAACATCAAATAACGATTGAAGCAATGGATTGAGATTAGCACGAGTGAAGCACTTGTACCGTACACTCTATTGGAAAAGTTATAGTTACAGTCTTTTGGGACTGCAATGGGATTCTCTTTATCAATTCTTAAAGGTAAACAGAAAACAGGCGAATACTAGATCTTCATTTTAAATCAATTGCACTATGCATTAGGCTCCGAAGAACACCATTTAAGGAGGGAACGGGTGCTTTTTCTTCTGCAAAATGAACGCGTTCAAATATTTGATTAATCACTTAAGGTTACTATATGTACATATAACCCCTTTCCACAAGCTAAAACGCACACTCCAGCATACGTTTTGGCTTTTGACGGTACAGATCGTGTACGGATTTGTTTTCGTGCGGGTGTTTGCTGTAGTTTTCCAGGTGCGACACTGTTCAATTATCTGCAGATGATGAAAACTTAGTTGTCGAAATATGTATATAGAATACGAAAATTAATGCGGAAAGGAGTAATACATCAACCTTAAGTGATTAAACAAAATTAACTTGGCGAAATATATACGAACTTCCAAGATGCTTCGGTCAAATTAATAACTACAATTTTCGTGAAAAACTCAAGCAGATAAAAATAGCGTCGGCTCTATTGAACTAGTAACATCGTGTTTATTCGACAAAAAATAAAAAATAGAATATCGTAATGTTACATACTGATTTAGGCCAACATAGGTCTTTCCGCAAGAATTGAAATTTTGTCCATTATTTTTGATTTGTATTTATAACACATCTGCCATACTTTCCGAACATCTGTTGGTTGCTAATATAAGCTCTTGCGAAGTCAATTCTTTCAAATGCTCTGAAAGACTATAAAAGACAATGTCAAACCTTTCCTTTGTTAATAATTGGTGTGAAAGTAACTATCTTTCCTTAAATATTAGTAAATGTAATTTTTTATCTTACAAACAAAAACAGGAATTATGAAATTATATCATTGATTTCGACATATTACATCATTATTTGAATATAAAGGAGTTGGCGATTATATTCGACACCAAATTGCAATTTGTTGAAAATACTAACCAAATATTAGCTAATGCGTATAAAATTTAATGATTAATTTACAGAAACACCAGCGTTTTACTCATATATGTATATTACTTTATTAAAATTTCCATTTTTCCTGTGCTTTGTGTCTCCCATTGGAATGAACGATTATTATTATAATTATGATAAATATTATTATCGTTATTTCTATAAAGAATTGATATTTACATATTTCAGATTATTCTTATATAGTGTAAAAGCTTATTTTTTATTATTGAATAATTTGTTTTACAAAATGTTTTACCTTACCTGCCCACAAAAAAATGCTACATTGCTTGGCGATACATTAATTAAAAATGTGAATTTTAGTCTAAAAGTTATATGTTTATAATAAAAACGTAAAGTATAAATAAACTAGAATGACCAATATTTGAAAGACGTTAAGATATTAATAAGCTGCTATATTATAAATATATTTAAGAACTTACCTTAATAGTTTTCTCATTTTAAGGGAACTACTAAAGTTTATCTATTGGTTTTTTTTCCGTATTTATTTGGAAAAACATCAAACGATAACAATTTGGTGATGTATGAATAATATACGTATAAGTAAACACTAAAAATTGTGGTATGAAATTAATATTTCATTATAGTCGATTAAAAATTCTAAAAATATTTTCCTTTTTTCCCTTAATTGCTGACGCCTATTGCTCTGAAATGGTATTAAAGAAACAGAAAGAAAATACGTCGCGTTTATGGAGAAAAGCGACTTTCTATGTGACTTTGAAAGAGGCTGCGTGAAAAACAGTCAGCAATTGAAAGAACCGAGTGTCGAGTACAAAAGGGTCAGGCTTTTCTCTCTTAGATTTTTTTTCTCCATTTTTCTTTTCAACATTAATTGAATGACAATAGCTGAATTATGACTGAAATTAAGTAGCAGCTTACCGTGATAAATATAAAACGTAAAATCTCCTGCAGGTGCACACAGTCTTCCTAATAAAAATTCCACTAAATATATTTTGTTTTTATTCACTTTTCGCATTTAAGTAAATATTACTAAATGACTAAATATATATGAATTAAATATGAATGTACGTACGCGTAGTTGAGAATATAAATAATAAGTATATACTGCAATATTGCAAAATGTAATTCATTTTAATTTAATTTTATTTCAAATAAATCTATTTTATAATTTCCCTTTTAATATTAAAATTATTATTTACATATATTTTAAACTATAAACTCTAGTTTATGTTAGAGTTAAAAATTCGAAAATAAGAGCTAGTTGTAAAGATATGAATTTGATTCAGCCTGTTTATAAACAGTAAAGAATACAGCTCTGATATAAAAGAAAAATTTATTTCACTCTGTAATTGTTGTAGAAATCGAAAACACATATTTATTGTTCTTATTTCAGCTTACAATCGTAGATAACTTTTACTTTATTTAATGTTGAAAAGAGAAATTAAAAAATTTCTGAACACTGAATACGATATTCAGTGTTGTTTAATTCTAATTTTATGTCACAGTTCTTACAACTGTAACCGAAAAATACTAGAGAACATAGCGATTTCGTAACAGCTGTTTGACTGACTTTCCCAGGTCGATAAAATTTGATGTGAGAAATATGTTTTTTTTATACCGGACTTCTATTGAGCGTTTTGTTTGACCAATATATTTTTTATCACAATCACGGCAACTTTTTTCATATATCCCGAAATATAATTCCGAAACTAATCAGAAATCCGGGTTATATGAAATAAATTGATTATTATAAAAATTATTATAAATTATTATAAAAATTATTATAAATTATTATAAAAATTATTATAAAAAATATATTAGTCTAACTAAATGTTCAGTATGCATCCAGCATAAAGAACATATCTGGCACATCAAGCTTAATCGGCCTGGGAAATCCAGTTAAGCAGAACATGTAAAAAAATCATAATGTAATCGTGGATTGTCTACATATAATCAAAAAATAAACAATTACCGTAAATTAGACAGTTACGAGAGCATACACGTTTCCCAAAAGCATTTTACGGAAATTACGCTATTTAAATACGATTTGAAACGTGGGTTCTTGAAAAATTTTACTTAGATTATTCGTAGTCATAGAAAGGAAAAAAGACAAATCTTGTGGCAGAATCATTTAAAGACAACAAACAAGTAAAATCACAAATAGTGGTCTTTAAACTAGATTTTCTAAATAATCTGTTTGTTATGTCTGAATCGAAACCATTGTATCTTGCATCATTTATTATGAAATTAAATTTTCTCATATCTGCCCGTTATCGTGAAGTTTGGAAACCGATGAATAAGAAATTAAGCGAGACCATTTTTCTCCGAAAACTTAATTTGAATCTGCGGTTATGAATCCCTTAACGTTGTCTTCTTTTCGGAAAATGGCAAATTAAATTTTTTCCAAATACCTACGTATTTAAAATTAATTTATTTATTTTACTTTTCAACCGTGAATTCAATTGTCGGAAAATCAAAACTTCATTATTTTCATTTTAATCATATTTACTTGTATAGAAATTACAAAAATATAGGAAAATACTTACCACTCGTTTTAATTCATTTTCAAACTACCATACCCATAAATAATGACAAGCGTTTATTTAAAAATATCATAAAGAAATTTTCACATAAAGTCGTGAAGCAAACATTTTAAACCCAAACTGCAACTGAGAGTGTTAATATAACATCACTAATTTTCTAATATTTCTTATGCGGTTAATAAAAGTGACAGTTCAAAAAATGTGGTAGTGTTTTAAAGTTATTCATTTGAATTTAACCGGATTTCTATAAAAAGTCACGAAATTTAATAAGAAACATTTACGAGCAGTAATTTTCTATAATTTTAATAGTGAATTAAGCCGTAGTAATTCGATAAACTACATATTCATTAACTACCGTAAACTTTAATATAATGAAATTTATTTTGATAGTGAATCTTAAAAACACCTTCTTCCTAAAGATCGCCAAAGCAAACAGCTCTCGTTCGATTCAATCAACCCTGGATAATAGTGAAATGAATACCATGCTAATTGGTAGAAAATTCCTCTTTCGCGCTTTACCTGCTTGCTGATCATTTTACCTATGTAATTTATAACGTTGAAAGGGATCACTAAGATTGAATATATATAATCAAAATTGATTTCAGAAGAATTATTTGTGAAACATGCCGTAACAAAAAAGTAGACGCCAATTTCTTAATTATTATTGACATATAACAACCATAACTCCTAATGATTAAACAGTTAATAATGAAATGCTGTCCATAGTACAAACTGGAAGCAAGATAATCAAATAATGCATGTATTTTATTCAAAGTAAGTTTCTTTCGAATAGATAGAATAACTTCTACATATTTTGCTATGGGATGCCCCAAAAAAGTCTGTTGAATGCTTTAGACATTAAAGAATATTCGTTTCCATTGTAATTTCCCTTTTAAGAAAGGAGAATAGTCATAGAGAGACAAATCTGCAGAAGGGGACCGGTAATTGCGCATATGAATCAATTTCGAGCCAAAAATTTTTGTACAACTACTAACTTGTCAACTAGTACATGGTCATGACGAACAAATTAATTACTCGAGGCTCCAAAACACATAATTAAGAATTTACAGTGATGGTTATGAACATACGAACATCCTTGGTGAATAAAGCTCTTACTATGGTAAACAGCAGCATATTGGCGTCACTTCAAACTGTTGCAGACGAACTTTTTTTCTTTAGGTGGTGAGGATGTCTTTTATTAATTGTGAGATTATAGCTAAAGCACCAAGTTCCTGAGCAATGGTACCTTTGCCTTAATCTTCCACTAACAAGTCTCGAATCGTTTCCTGATTTACACCCAATTCATCTGCCAATAGTCTTATAGCCATACAACGACCTTGAACCCGTTTTCTTTTTTCAGCTATGAGATCCTTGCTCTACATTGAAATTGGACTCCCAGGCTTTGCTTCATCTCTTATTCTTTCCACACTACATTTAACACTATGAGTTGATTGATACCTCGGTGGAAAATTACCAACATTTTGGATCTTTGGATCGAATCTGACAAATGTATTTCAGGAAGCTTTTTCGTGGTCCTTCTTCTCTTTTAAATGAATGCCAATAATTAAAACTCTTAAGACACACTACAAGCGCGGGCATAATAACTCATGATCTGCCAATGCTTTCTATAATAGCTATTAAACTATAGAGGAATGTGAACGCATGGATTCTTATAAATCGCTCATACCACCTGAATATCTACGCACCTAAGCAAAATTATAATATTTGCCCTCTGCTGCATGGCGACAAAGTTTCTGTCATACGCCGCGTGGAACATGATTCCGTCATACTTCATCAAAACACTCTCTCGCTTGGAAATCTTCACTGTTTAGGGAAGCAAAACATTGATTATGATCGTCCACTATATGTATAGTGAAGACTTAACATAAAACAATTTCACTTTATTTTCACACATTAAAGTTACGATAAAGGCGTTCTACTTCAACTTATAGAATATATCATTGCTTTAAAAAATAAATGAATCTCATTACTTCACAAACATGGCAAACATATTTAGAAAAATAATTTCCTTAAAGCAAAAATGTATGAAGCGTAATAGAGAATATTTCGAGAATAATTAATAAAACACCTACTAAGTATACACTCCGCGCAACATGAATAGGACCAACTGCATATATGACATTTGTAGTTGGTATAAACATGGTAGCGCGCTGGAATTGTTATTTTCGAAAATAAGAGGGTTGATAAAAAGATGTATGTAGGTACCAAATATAATTTTTGTAAAAGTCAGTGCAAATGTACGTTACTAATGACAATAAGTAGAGTAATTAAACGCCACTTGAATACGACCAATCTACAAAATAAAAGATTCGTTTGCAATAACAAAATACTTTATTGTTCAATAATGAGTACTTTTGCCATTATTTCTTATAACCTCAAATAGTCGGGATGGAATGGAATTATACAGGGTTCTCAAGTAGTCAACGGGAAGTTCCGCCCAACTTCGTTTCAGCACCTGCTTTAGTTCGTCAGCGCAACTGAATTGGGTAGCATTGGAGTACAATTTACGCGACAACCATCCCCAAACATTTTCTATGATGTTCAGGTCGGGGGAGAGCGATGGCCAATCGAGAACCTCCATGCCTTGTTCTTGAAACCAGCGTCGAACAATGCGCGCGGTGTGAATACTGGCATTATCCTGTTGGAAAATAAATGGCCCACCTGCCATAACGTTGGAAAATTTGTCTTTCACCTGTTGCAGCAGCTGGACGTACTTTTCCGAATTCTGTCTGCCCTTCACTATTACTAAATCAGCAGGTCCGTTATAGGAAACAGCTCCCCATACCATGACTGAACCAACATCGGCTCGCCTTCGTGACTGAATCACTTCATCTTTACGTAAATCGTGGAAATAATAAGAAAACCCATCCGGGCCATCTAAATTAAACTTCTTCTCGTCACTGAAAATAACAGTTTGCCATTCTCTTGTCCACCCCATTTTTGCTTGAGCAAACTGAAGACGTGCAGTGCGCTGAAATTCCCTTAAAGGAGGCCGTCGTTTAATTTTCAAACGTTTTAAATGCGGACAGGTCTTCAGTAACTTCTGTACAGTTCTTACCGATGCATTCGTTCCAACGTTATTCGCGATTTGTCTTGCCGTTAATGCCGAATTCGATGCTTCGCGTAATATGGCTCGACGTTCTCTCTTAGTTGTAACGGATGTTGTTCGCCCTTTAAAACGTTTTCCATAATTCTCGGGATCCCTAATAAAATTGTTCACAACCTGGTGTGATCGACTTATTTTCTTTGCAGTAGCCCTTGAGGAATACCCTTCTTGATGGAACGCTTTAATTTTTCCAATTTCTTCCATACTTAAGCACTTCTGTCGTCCCATCGTTGCACAATACCCTTAATTACAGATGTTTGTTTATCCGGATACACGTTGTAACTCGACAATCATCCGGTAGCTTACTATTAAATATTGGTCGTATCCAACCGGCGCGGTGCATTTTATATGTATGTGGTACTTACGTCACCCAACGCATAACGTTAGGCACTATTGCGCAATAATGCGTATTATTTGCCATATCATACCATTACAAACTTGCATTGTATTTTTAGTAAATGAATTGTTTTTCAAACCACCGAAAGCTTGCAACAAGTCGGGTGGTCCTATTCATGTTGCGCGGAGTGTATAATAATACATATATTATTTTGAACTCGTTTATTAAAAAATCTTATTTAAAGAATATTAGCATATTTAGTATAAATAAGAACCCGATAAAAAGCTTCTATGTACTAATTTCCAAATTGCAAAAACTTATTCGCATATAATTTGTAAATATTTCTGAAGTTAATTATTAAAAAAGTCTATACTAATTGTTCTTAAGTGAAAAATAGTTTTTAATGCATTACATTGAAAGCAAGAAAGTCGTATTCGAATATGTCAATTACTAATTTATAATATTTTGCGCTTACTAAAAATAAATCTATTTGAACGTCACTTGGAATTCAATACATTGACTCTTATCTATTGGAGATTTAAATTTACCGAAATCCTTGCAAGTGAATAATTGTGAGTTTTTTGTTATTAACTGCCACAAGAGGTTATCTTTTAAATTAATTAGCAACATTATTGTATCGTGTCGTTACCATTTAATTTACAAAGATCATTGGTTTTGATGTACGTAAAGCAAATATATAAACTTTAATTTAACATTCATTACAACTTGTTCTAAAACCAAACGAATTCGACAAATACTCATCAGTCGTGTTATAACTTTCGAAACCGTGATATAGTTGTCATAAATATTACTGTACTCATCGTTGGAACGGAATGGAGATATTTCGACAGAAGAGCCGTGAAGCAAGCTATAACAGCCATCCGGAAAATATTTAATCATAACAAATTCGTGAAGCTGAATGGATCATCATGCCGTGTGACACCAGAAAATTACATTTTACACGTTCCCCAACTCATCTATAAGCGGTGGACTCTGAACAAAGTCAGAGTGCCAACAACGTAGGATTGTGTAATGAGTATTCGAGAACGCTATACTGAAACGCCAACGTAATGTTCGCAAGACGCCCACAACCAACTGCAAATTGCCACCTTTGACTGGTGCCGGTAAGTGTCATAAACGTGCAGAAAATTCGATTTCACTCGTCGTCATTTGGTTAAATTTGATGAGTCTGCCTTTCTATGGAATATATAATTAACGTTTAGTAGCAACTTTAAGCTACATCCAATACACCGTATAAAATAATAATTTCGATACGGATCAGTTATAAATAATTTCAATCTTTTACATTCTTTTCTAACAGTATGTAGACATTTTCGGTTGGTTCATAATTATACATATTTACTATATCGACAGCGTCTTTTAAACAGTTTGATTATTCATGCATTCTATTGACTTATTATTTGCAAATTACGAGGATGGGCTGAAAAGTAAAATTACAAAATATCGTGACACTTTGATAAGTTTAGACTAGCATTGATCCAAAGTCTTTCTGCCGCGATAAAATTCAGAAGTCCGAAGTTCATTGAAAATAAGCATCCACAACAGCATTAACATTGTTGTCTGTTGAAAATTTCTTACCAGGAAGGTATTTTTTAGGCGCGGAAGATGGTAATCCGGCGATGTTACATTCAGCGAATAAGGCTGGTGAGGTTTAGTGGATTTACGGTTTATGAATTTCTTTTTCTTTCATTTGCCTTAAAAACTCATATAATATGCACCTGTGATAGTTTGACTTTGGAAAGTAATCACTAAGGATAGCAAAAAAATGGAAACCATTACCTTTTCTGCAGATGGAACAGTCATAACCATCTGTAAGTTTGTTCTTTGTAGCGTGTAACTAAAACGCAAGTCTCAATGCAGTGATGAATTTCTCAAAGCATTATTCATTTCATTATAAATATTTCTTATTAATAAGCCTTTCAAGAAGAACTACTTAATAACAGTACAATCTTAACATTATTCATCTCGTCAAAAACTCCAACAAGCTTTTAAATAAGCAACGTAATTAATAAATATCGCGATCTACAATTTGACAATTAACGTTGTCAGGGAAACAACTTGCCACAAAAACAATCTGAAACTGTACCATCTATCTGTCATTTCACGATCTTTTCAGTTCACCCTCTTAATATACGCGTTTTTCGAATGTCCACCCACATTACGATTTTGTTTACGATATTTCCTTCGACATGAAAAACATTTACAAGAATTTCCCAAATCTACATCGTATTATTATCGGGCATAAATATCGGTAGTGAAACATAATAAAAATTAGTCTAAAATAAGTTAAGGTTACGTAACATACGAGTACAATGTCTCAAAGAGAATAACAAACGTCGAAATATAAAATTTTTTTAAGTTGTTACAGGAGAGATATCTTTAAGACTTACTTCATTATTTGACTAATAAATATACCTATAAGAAAACTATGTGCAATTGCATATAATTAGTATAAAATTAAGAACTTTGTATTAAAAACTCCCTAGATATATAGGGAAATAAAAAATTGTGCATAATAAAATTTCATTAGTTGATTACTTCCAAAAAATGTAACTGGAATAAATGAAGCAGGCTAGATGTATCGAGTTTTCCGTTCTTCTCCATAATCACAAAAACCTAACCGTTTGCTTAGATTGACGTTCAATTTGTCAAAACATGCGCACACTTTATTAAACTATGGTAGTGACTGCATCAGCTTCGCATCACATAGATACAGGCCACTTTAATAATATATAATGTTAAATTACTTAAAAAAGCCATTATGTAAATTTAGATATGTTAAGAACTATATACATGAAAGAAATATAAAAACAGCCCTCTAAACAATGACGTTTCACCGCCAAACACAAGGGTATTAGCTTTTATTTCCATATTAATTATATAACGTTATATCTAATTTACGCTAATTTTTCGTAAGAAATTCATCATAAAATGGAGATACTTCCACTAAAACTGCTTAACTAAAATTATAGTAGATCACCAAGGATGGTCTTCCTAAAATTGTGATTCCTCGTATACAGATGTTGATCATCATTTTATTTCTAGTTATTTGATATTCTTCTTTTGTCTATAAACTCCAAAAAATATGTTTAATCAAGTCACTACAGCACATGAAATAATCGTCTAGATTAGTAAATTTGAAAACTAAGGTGTTATGAAAATTATGTCATAAATTTTGGCATACGCTTCTATTAATATACGTATGACAAAAATTGTATATATATATATATATATATATATAGTATAATATACATATTTAGTATTTATTATTATTTTAGAAACAATTCGGGATACTTCTTTATTGAAGAACTTGGTTACCATGAAATATTTGTGTTCACACTTTGGATACGTATTCAGTGAATGAGGGAGCCAAAGGTCAAGAACTTTATTCATACGAAGTTCATGTAAAATTTTATGAATTGTAGTGGACCAATTCTCAAAGTCTCTTGCGTATCAGTCACATGGTGGTCATTATTTATCAAATGCTGTATAACTAATACGAATATGTTTTCAGAAGTGACTGCAGTTTTTGTCTTCCCTTCACGGACACCATTCTGTGGAAAATTGCATCTTCTACATGAGTCTACTTCACTTGTATGCAATCAGCCGAAATGCAGTTTCATTTCCACAAAAAGATTTTAAATGATCAATGCACTGTACTCCTGTTAAACCAACTTAAAAAATTACCAAGGAAGATCCATATTAACTATTTAAAAGAATTTCTGACCCAATATTGGAAAGTGATAAAGTTTTTGCAAATTTTTTATGCAAGAAAATGTCAAACTTTCTAATGACACGTGGTTGATTACTATGGATTTCATAGTTCGGAGTATCAAAAAGTTTCCGAAGTGTTACTCGTATTTTATTTTATTCCAACGAACATTTCAAATGTGTGATTGCAATTTGTTCACTAGTATTAATTGACCGATACTATTTTGTAATTGAAAAGCTCTTTAACCTAGATAGTGGACATTTCTATAAAAGTAAACTTCATTTAAAACTGCCTTACCATTCTCGTTTTTCTGTAACCTCTTGAACATAATATTTCTTGAACCATTTTATATTGCTAAACTTGCTTTTTTCTGTCACAATTAACACCTTCCTCAAAGTTTTATTTTAGCATATATATTGTTAATAATACACGTAGTAAACAATATTTATTTAAATTTTAATTGCTATTTATCATCTAAGAAAATAGTTATTGCAATTTACTAAGACAAAATGATAAACCAAAGACCATGATGCCATAATTCAAAAGAAATAGACTGAATATACTAATAGATTGTACTGTCGACTGTTGCTGAAGCCTTATAACTAATAAATATAATTAAAATTAAAACACTTGGATTTTACATAGACCCTCACTAATACAGAGATAGTCAAAGTGCTGTAGTAAGAATTGATACATATAAATTTCATGGCATCGATTATAATAATATTTAGAATGTCGATGCTATCCTAATATAGTAAAGCATCTACTCATGTATCTTTAATATGATTGTTGTTTTGTGACAATACATGATGCATCTTACCAAAGTTTACATATACGAGGACGATATTTTGGCAAAAGCCTAGCATAATATACTAACTCTGCCACCTTACTTGTAGTTATAAAGGAAATGTTATTAGTTTGTAACGTTTGATTTTTTTAAAGTTACAGCGGTGTGAATA
Organism: Dermolepida albohirtum; assembly: GCA_031893035.1. NCBI lineage: Eukaryota > Metazoa > Arthropoda > Insecta > Coleoptera > Scarabaeidae > Dermolepida > Dermolepida albohirtum. Next base: position 32,085 of record JAVIWB010001410.1, on the reverse strand, counting down.
AAGTGTCCAAGCAGAGAATCTTAAAATCTCGTAATTTGTGGTACAACCCTATACTAATTTTTTTGCAACACTAAATACATCAAAAACAGAACTGACTGAAAAGCTCCCATGAAAGCCAAAATTTATAGCTGGATTTTGCAATCTAAACCTAGTGAATATCGTATAGGAATGATCAAGTCCATCTAAATACGACTTTATGATGGACCATAAATTTAATGACATGGTTTCGAGCGATCGAAAAATTGATATGAATAGATAGCAGGCAACGTGAATACATCGATTAGGATTACTCAAACTATCAGCAAGGTGCATTAAAATAATAAACTGTCATTGCTTTGATTGTTTGCTGTTTCCCATCAAATATGTACATACTTTCAATATTTTAATCATCCTCATATTGCTATGTGTTTCGGTTTTCAAATTTTAGATTAAAAATAAATATTAGGATAAATAAAACGTAATTATCGTAAAAACTCGACTGTTTTATTCAGTCGTGAACAAATATTCCCTCCTTTGATCAGAGAAGAATTGGTATTTTAAACATATTTGTATATCGTAACGCATAGAAAATAAATAATTCCCTAATGTTAAATAGAAGTAATTGAGAAGTAGTTACTCTCTCTTAAAATATCAAGCAATATTAACAAAATATGAATGAATTTTTTTCCGCGCTTCGGATTTTAATGTTAACTTTAACTAGTTCTGAAACATACAGGCGCAAGGCGACAGGATGTGAAAAAAAAGGTATTAAATTCCGACACATTGGAAAAAAAGGAAGAGAAAGTAGATCCAATAGCTTGTTCTGTAAAATGTTTCAGTGATTGGAACCACCACATTCAGATTCGATTGAGCCCCCCGCGAGATCTAATAAGCAGGCGCTCCTTCTTTTCCATATCTCAGACTGAGTGAGAACATCTTCGGCCTCTTTCGATTATTACATCGTCCGTAAGCCTGTGTCACGTTTTATTCATCCAAGGGAAATTACTCCTGGATGCTAAAGGCGTCTCTCAAGTGGAACAATGTCGGAATTTTCAAATATACACCATCACACTGTCGCCGTAGTCAGCGTAACATCGCACATCATGAGGTTCTCCATTCTTTATGAAACCAATATCGATTCCGATTACACATCTACAACGATAACTCCGTTATTAAAATCACGTTGCCCAAATATGGATTTGACGTGATATCATTCGTATTCTTAGCAAATTTTCATAAAATAGGGAAAACGATTCGCGTTATTTTTTTACGTGATTTTCTTTCTTGAATTCTAAGTTCTAATTTGTTAGGAACTTATTGGTTTAAACACAAAGCTTGCTCTCAAATAACTAAGAAATAAATAAGAATATGTTCGTACAAAAGAAATAGGTAATTAGGTATTCGATTTATAATGCATATATAATTAATGTACAGTTAAATGTGTTAATAATAGTAAAATTGGGCATTATTAATGTACGTTTATAAGAATGAAAATTAAATATAGAAACAATATTCATGATTGTTAGAACAAAAAGCACCGAGCACTGTAAATTACAACAATTTGAAAATAGAAGGTAGTACAATGATAGATACGTGTTAATTGACCCACATTAAAGTATGGGCTAAAACAATTATCAAGAATCTAAGAAGAGAGGTTCTTAAACAAGTTAATAGAAATTATTGAACATATGGAGTAATGAATATATGTACATTCATTGCTATGGGAATAGCGACAGTATATATTATATAAATGACCGTTCATATTTTCACTGTCGTTGTTCGCCTTGCAAGAGAGTTTTCATTTCTGCTCGAGATCTAAGTACAGCTTCCTTATTTTTTCATTCTATTGTCTCGAGTTTAACTCCTACTAAATGAGTTATATGTATATAGTCGACAAAATGAGACTGTGAATGAGTTAAACCCGCTATAGTCACTAATTTGTTGGATCGTTTACTAAAAACAAGTTCAAAATTTTCCTGGTTCTCTTCAATAGAGATAAACGGCTTTATTTGTAAGTTATGGCAATATACTAAATGTTAAGCAACTGGCTAAAAATATAAGATTTTCCTTGATTTTTTCTGAAAGCATGCTTTAATTCGATGACTACTATTCATGAGATGAAGAATAAATAAATTTCTTTTAATTATTTGTAAATGTAAAATTAACATATGACTGATTCTGTATAGTGTTATACCAAGAATAGGAATACACGAGGAAGTAAATATTATTTTTATCAATTACGTTACAAATTCCAACAATCGCTGAATTGATAGTAGGATTAGCGTGACAAAAGGTACAAATGTATGCAGAACTTGGGATTCATGAAAAGGAGTATAATATATTTGGAGAATCAAAAATACTGTTTAATTTGGATAACAAATATAATGTCATTCACCAATCATTTCTTGTAAAGTGAATGTACATTAAAATCACATTAACACAACCGTATATATGCCATTATTAAAATTAGCTTCAGCTTGAGCTGCAAAATATTATTTCGATTTTCGTTTTATTTTCTCAAGACAATTAATATACACAGAATATTACAAACAAGTGTTATAATCACCAGTGCTAGAAAATATGTAAATTCCATTTGTCAAGGAAGGAAAGTACTTAGGAGTACTTCTAGGCCAAAAGTTCACAGAGAATTCTCATATTCTGAAAATTATTAGTATCAATAAAGCAACCAATGTCTTGAGCAGGTGTAGGCGAGTGTGTTGGATGAATTAAGGTGTTAGTTTAGTGATTCTATAGCTATACATAAGAATATTAGGTCAATAATAAAATATGGAGCAGTGGCATTGTGATAAAAAATTAAGCAAAAAGGAATTAAACTGTATATTTACATACAAACATTCTGTACATGATTGAAACTGTCCTATACCTAATACTCTTCTAAATCTTCATTTAATAGGGAATCCCTTCGTTTGATTTTCACGCGCATTATTTCCTTCATTTATGGTATAGCTTATTGGAATCTTTTCTAACTCCTTGTATTATCTTGTTTAATTTCTCCGGTCTTCAGTTATTTGCCTCAAGCTTCAATTTACCATAGTATTTAATCTATTCATCTTAATTTGAATCATCTTCTCGGTTTGTCTATTATCAACTCCATTCACTTAATTTTTTCCATTATAAAGTTGAATTCTCTTCTTTGTACGTGTCCAAATCGCCGTATCTTTTGTACCTTCATGACCTGTATCTACACCATTGACACCTATGATTTAGTGGTTCATCAGATATCTGTGTACTTCTCGTACTTTTCTTGGTACAAGGACAGTTCTTGTGTTTGTTTATAAGTCGTATTGTTTCCACGGCGAATATAGTAACTATATATTTTTTATTTTATTTTTTCTATCATTAGAAAACTCCAGGTTAAGGTGTCTTTAATTTTACATTATCGTCTATATTAAATACTTATTGCTTTGAAAATAGACTGCATGTTACATTGGAAGTATTAAATCATACAGGAATTATTTACATACTGTGCTGCATGCAATTTATTTTACCGGTTACTTAAATAATCTGAATCTGATTTTCTGTAATATTATTTGACGATAATTTCCACATTTCCTACTTCTGTATACATAAGTTCTATTAACACAAAGCGAAATAAAAATTAATGTGTTTCCTATATTTCAAATTTCTTCAAAATACAGTCCGCTATCTAAGTTCTTTATTAAGTCTAGTAACCACTAGTTCATGCTATTATTTGAAAATAACCGGAGTGGCTGTCGGAATGCCAACTACCGGTAAGTCTCTCAGGGAGCGTATTAATCTTAACGAATGATATAAAGTGTATTACACACACTGCTAAAGTAATGTGTTAAGTTAGAAATAGCAAACTGCGACTTGTGGGCAAAAAAATGTGTTATATTCCTTAAAATGAAGATTTAATTTGCTTCGACAAATTATTGCCTATGAAAGTTTTTAAATCTACTAATTTATGACAGTATTTTATTAGATATCAGTATCAAAATTACGTGTTTATTTGCTTATGTCTATATGGATATTTGTTTTAAATTAATTCTATCTTCACATTTACTTCAATAGCATATTTACATCATCCTACATTAGCAATAAGTATTAGCTGCAAATAAATTTAACTATAATGTTATTAGCTATTCTGTAATTAGGGAAGACGTAATAAAAGACTTGATGATCCTCTTCAACTCTCATTTGAAGTTTTCTTGCTACTTCTATGTTTCTTAATTTAAACATATAGGAATTTTAATAGTTTATCAGCTTCACAATCCGTATATATCCAATATATCAGTTGTTAGGTGTCCGAACTGCATCTACCTTAATCTTCAACTAGAGCGCATGCCGAAGAGACTTTTCGAATTTCTATCTTTTCAAGTTTATAGAGTTTATCTACCTTTGTGATACAGTGCATGAGAATCTTTTAATTCTTCGTAACTTTATTATGTTTAATTTGCTCGTACTGTATATTTGTTAATTCTAATGCCAATCGCACATACACAAGTTTAACTTGCGCTAACGGTCTTTTTTTGCTAACTTGTGAGCATCGTAATAATTATTGTCACAATTTTTTTTTTTAATTTGAACAAGAGATATTTTTAATTTCTTTAAATTCTTAAAGTTTTATTTAGTTTTTTATTTGTATAAAGCATCAATTCCTATTTATACACGTTAGAAGGAGGTCGAATATATGTATATTACGACAGGCAATAAAAACCCATTACCACACTATTTTTTATTGTAAACACATGTTTCGACAACTAAATTGTCATCGTCAGTAAGAAGGAATTACAGTGCTGTAACATAGGCTTAAAAATAGTTTTTCGTTGTTTATATGGACGTTTAATTAATGTTACGCGATTTTTCTGTGTAGCTTTACTGTTAGCCCATACTTCAACATTGTTTTCTTTCCATTGACGATGACAACTTAGCCGTCGAATTACGTATGTAGGATAGAACTAATAGTGTGGGGGTTTTATTACCTATTTAAAAATTATCTTTGATATACATTTATTCTTATAATATCTTGTTATTGATGGGATATAATAATAAAGATAATGATAATAATATTATATAAACATTGATTTCATTCCAACACAACAATTAAAATGAATCCTAACCTATGGTTCACTACCAAACGTTTCTCCGAAAGTCGCATTGACTTGATAAGTATAGAGCTTTAATAAAATATTTATTATGTATTATGGAATAGGAGTAACGCACAACTATCTGAATACATTAAAGGAGAAAAATTCAAATGCTATTTATCTAGCGCAGTACACCCTTGTGAGTAAAAATGGTCGGCCTTGCCGACTCACAGTAGTACGCCCGGCACGAATTCGACTGACGGTACTATACTATATATCGGTTCGCTCGCCTTACATGGTGAGTGTATTCTTATTGTTGAGTTTCTTGCAAAACGTGTTGGTGAAAATTCATTGTACAAGGGGCACATGAAATTAAGAAAAATATAAATACATTAGTGTATAGATTTGATATGTATGAGTATGTACTGGTTGAGCTCAGTACAATTACAACAGTTCAAGACTTACAAGGCAGTAAAAAATAAAAATTATTTAAATACATGGTGCATGTCTCTTAAAGATATTGTTAGTTGCTTTGTACGATTTATTAAATGTTTAATATGCATTGTATATAGCAATTTGTTTATTAAATGTGCAGCAAAAATTCTAAGGGTTATTTCAAGATCTTTTTGTCCTCGGAGATACAGAGGGGTAAAGGTTGAATATTTTTTAAATTATTATTGCACCCTAAATGAAACTATTGTGACCAATACTGGACTTACGGAATATAATGTGGTTTATGCTCACCAGTACATTTTAGTGCTTTTAAACTCAATGTATGAATACTGCTAGGTTGATGGTGGATCTCATTTATGGGCTGATTTGGACTTTTTCCTGTGAAGCCACTTGAAGACATTAGTGTACGCTAGGCCAATGGAAAACAAAGATTTGATAAATCGGATAATTAATGGGTGCAATGAGTTAAGAAACAGTCTTTGTGATTTCGAAAAATTCAGGAAGCCGTTAAGAAAATTGGATATATACATCCCGGCTGCTGGCAGTCATTTTCAGAAATTTTTGTAGATTAAGTATATATTCATGAGGTAGTAAGTAATAATGTATTTTATCTTTTCGGAAGCCTTTATCGCTGTGTATCTTCGAATATATTCTTTCTGAATATCATCTGAGAACGAAAAAGTCTTGAAATACCCCCAGAAATAACAACCAGGATTTTCGCCACATGATTAGTAAACAGCCTATATACCATCAGATACCCTTATATTGAATTCGAAGAATTCTATTATAAAATTTACTTGAAGAAATTAATCTTGTTTACAATTGTAATATTATTATTATTAATGATTTTTAATGTAGATATATGCAGAACTTTTCAAGTTTCAGTAACCTTAGCGAGCAAGTTAATATTTTACTGAATTCTAGAGGTCGATTTCTACATCTAATTCTTACTAACTTTGAAGCTATGGATGTAGGTAAGAAAGACTCAATTAATTAATGGATGTTTAGGTAATTTAAACATTAAGTCTTCCTTCTATCATATTAAACATTCTACTAACTTATGTGGTAAGGCAAATATTATGAATTACAACTTTAAAAAAGTTGTTAGAGTTTATGATGCCTTTTTGAACATAGATTGATCTTTTGTTGGTAATTTTTCGTATATAAACTATATCGGTAAACTAACTTCACCGATATAAATTAAAAGCTATTAATTAAAAAGTTCTATATAGATCTACATTTCTACATTTATGATTATAAATCGACTGATCATTAAAACATGTAACATCAACATTATTCAGAATAATAATATTACAAGTGTAAGAAACGTTAATTTCTTTATGTTGAAATATTTTTCGAACTCCATGAAAAGTATCGAGTGCTTATATGCAACTGTGTGTATAATAACATGGTTTATTTCTTTATTTCTTTATTTATTTCTTTATTTTTATGTTTGATATTAATATAGTACACAGTTTAAAGAATCAATTTGCTTTTATTTAGTAGACTATCTCAATAGAGTTAGGAAATTAGTTTGAAAGTTAATTACAATTCTTATTATTATAAACTTTATTCACCACTTTGCAAATTAACAGAAGTATATACAAATATATAAAAATATAATGAAATCACAGTTATTTGAGAATTTAACAATTTTGTATTAATACATTTAAGTGATACAGTTAAAATTTAGTAGGATATATTTTTTTAATTAATTAAAGTAATGATTCTTATTTCAGGTGGAATATGTGTATAAATAGCATATCTACCGAGATTTGTCGATACCCATGCCCGAGACAGATCTTATCGTTCTAACATAGATATAAATAAGCTTTAAGATTAGAAAACTAGAATAAGTATTGAATATTTTTTTCATTTTATACAACTTTTAGTTAACTTATTAAAAGTATAAAAAGTTTAAAGTGGCTATTCAACATGGAGTTCAAATATATACATATGTTGGAAAGAATATTTTATTTAATTATTATTATATTATTTTAATATGTTCATATGAAAAGCGGTTTTGTTTATACTAATTATATTTTGTTCGATTCTCTTAGAAACCGTTCATTACGTGGTATGGCAATTAACTAACGAGAATGCGCCACTTCCGTCGTGCAATCGCATTGGGCGAAGCTGTAATTGGAATGTCATTAACCTTGATACTTCCCATGCAATAACCCATAGTTTAGTCTCTCTGTGCTTTAATTTACTTTCGAGCTTTAATTGCAGAGGACACTGTTACTTAGTAGTGCCGTGATAATGATTGATATAAAAATCGAACAGCGATATTATGTGGTCGAAAGACAAGACAGAAAAACGCACGAATGAGCTAGTCGAAATTGAAGGCAATGCTTTTTCCGATATCAAGGATGTTATCATGACTGACTGGGCGCCTGAGGGCAGATGTACTACAAGAAGTCCTAGTCAAGCTGAGGGAGAGAGTAAGGAAGAAAAGACCGGATTTGTGGAAGAACAACTCGTGGATTCTGCACCACGACAACGCATCAGCTCACAATGCCCTATGTGTGAAGTAGTTTTTAGCGAAGAAGCGCATTGCTGTTCTCGATCATCCTCCGTATTCGCCAGATATCGCACCATGTGACTTCTACCTATTTCCAAAAGTGTAAAGTGCATTCAAGGGAACACATTTTCAATCTGCTGAACATGTAAAAGCAAAAACGGCAGAGTTGTTGATGAGACTGACAACTTATAAATTGCAGCATTATTTTGACCCGTAGAAGATATAAATACGCGGTGTATAGATAGGGGTGGAGAGTATGTTGAAAGGGATAAAAGTTACATGTAAGTTTACTTGCAATAAATAAGATTTCTCACACCAGTCTCGTTATTTGATTGCCACGCCTCGTATATTTAAAAAATATACTACAACCCGCGCCGCACCATTACAGGTCTCACGTCATATATAACGTTGTTTGAAGAAATGCGACAGTAAGTCAGGCAACAGAATACGTTTAAATAAAACTGTTTGTGGGAATGCGAACATATACAACAGACAGTGGCATATATAGTGGTATATATATATATATATATATATATAGATGTTTATCAATAACTTAACATTTAAGACATTAGGATGATTTTGAAGTTAATATTTAACGTCTTAACTTGATAAGTATTAGTGAAAAATTTATTTTATACTAGTTTTTAGTTGCGATTAGTACATGCCCAACCAACTGCTTAATTATTAACATGAAAGAAGAACAAAATCGTGAAGGAAGGATTAGGTCTGCAAAGTAAAATTATTTTTAAAAATTATCCAGAAATATCTAGATACAAAATGAATTTTTAAGTAAATAAAAATATTAAAACTATTTATGTTAAATATTAATTGTAGGAAAAATATTATTGAACTAAATAGAATAGTTTTATATATACAACTTTTTGTTACTAATCACTGTGTTCAAAAATTATAAGTTTTAGTAATTACTTATTAACTTAACATAAAAATTTTAGTAACCAAATTTCAATACTTTTATACATTATGTCAAACGTAATGTATTTTCTTGTATAAAATCCTGCATTTACAACAACAATATTGTAATATTCGCGCTCTTTAATAAGCAATATCAAATTAACCCGTACAAAATGAAATTGACTTAATTGTAATAGAACACTAACAACTACAATAGGTTTAATTTCAATTCATTAACATGATTAGCATTCCGTTTGCCTTAATGTAAAGCATCGACGTCCGCCAATTTGTGTGTCCATCGCCTAACATCCGGAATTTCACGTTTAGTACATAAACTAAAATGGAGTACATCTCCAAAAGCTTTACTGGTCGATTAGATCTCTGACAGATGAGTCCAATAGACTACACTGATGAAGTGTGTCACCATCATATTATGACATTAGTTTACCTCACAGATTAATCTTGCATAGTTTCTCCGTAATTATATCAATAAAAATAAATATATGTAAGACATTCTTATATTAACTGCGAAATATAAGAAATAAAATACAAATGAACATTGAAAGTTAAATAGTGAGTTGACTATCCATACTGTCAATTACAAAATATAACTCATTTTAGAAAACGTATACTGTATTTTATATATTGTACGTAGAAACTTGTACAAGTATTATTTAAAAAACTTTAGCTGTGATAATATTAAGCATAAAATGCTAATACGCGAAAGCTATATCTCGGACGAGATCAATGGAAAAAATTATTTAATAAATACGTATGACTCGATCCGACAATAGTAAAGTGTGGTGCGAATGGTACTCTGTTATCAGCTTCCGCGAAGAATGGTTTATTCAAATCACGAATTAACAGATATCCTTTTACTACACAGTAAAGCAGGTGAAAATGTTATGAGCTAATGACATATTTATGAGGCAAAGCGAAGATGTCCTTCAAGTGTTTTACTATTACAAACAGTGTACAGATTGAGAGATTGCGGTACATGGCACCGAAGTCATAATGGTCATAGTCATGAAAGACCACGTAGAATACAAATACAAAGGATACTAGGAAAGTTTTGCAATATGACGCAACAATGAATCGTGGGAAGCTGCTTGTTGCTGCATGTTGAGACATGTTTATACGTGCACAGTAGCCGCCGCGCCATGTCGATGGGCTCACTTATTCATTAGCAGTGAGAATGTGAAGTGCTTGCGGTGGCATCATGATCACGAAATGAGATAAGGGCAGTTTTGCGTTATAATTTCGTGCGTGGTTTAAACATAGACCAGTGCTTCTAAGAAATGACTCTTGCACTAGGCGATGTTTGTCCATATGGCACAACGATATTCGGATGGTATAGAGAACTCTAAAGGGGAAATTTAGCTGTGGAGGATGCTGAGAGGCCGGAAATGCCACGAACGTCAGTTACAGAGGAATACGTTACTACTGTGAAGAAAATGCTTGACGAGGACAGGCGAGTGACATACCAACAGATAGAGGGTACTTCAGGCCTAAATGCACCAGCAATTTGTTCGATTCTGCATGATCATTTGCACGTGAAGAAACTTTGTTCTCTCTGGGTACCGCGTCGACTGACTGAAGAGCAGATGACACGATGCGTGACTTGGTGCCGGGAGATGCTAAAAAAGTTTAATAAAGGACAATCTCGGTATGTGAACAGCATCGTGACAGGTGACGAGACTTGGCTGTACTATTATGATGTGCCGATCAAAGCTCAAAACAAAGTTTGGGTCTTTGATGATGATGACACACCCGTAATTGTCAGAAAATCCTGATACTCGCACAACGAGTGTGCTTTACTCCCTTGTGAAACTTGGCAGAACTGGTTTAATGATTGATTTCGGAAGATGGAGAGGTGAATTTAATAATTTAATATTGAAAAAATGTTGTTTTCTACTACAACCGATTATTACAATATTACAATCAAAACACGTTAAATAATTATATCAGTTGTAGTGGAAAATAATATTTATAATAATAAATTATAAAATTCCACATCACTTACAGAATCATCAATTAAAGAATTTACAAGTAATTTCAGAATATATTACATGTATTTCGTGGTATTACAAAGGTCAATGGCTTGCTACTTATAAGAATGACTAAACAGTTGACACATAAAGAATTTCTCAGGATAGATACATAAACACATTTTTAAATAATTTAGAAACTTACATTACATTACTCAAATGTGAAGAGGATTTTTCTGTGAACGTGAACAAATAATTGCCTATTCTTGAATCGACAATATATACTTTCTTTTATTATACATATCTACAATATTTATTTAGATACAATCTGAATACAGGACAGTATTTGAAAAGTTTGTGTTCATAATATCTGCAAAAATTAATGTGTCGGTAGACTAAACAAACATTTTCTATTTTATTTTGCACTACTGTTAAACTGGTTTCATTTACAGTATACATGCGACTAATCGGAAATTTACTGTATGCCTTATTCAAGTGTTTCAAAAATTGTTGTATATTTCCTTCGTTAAACCCATTTGCTCTTGGAAATGTTATTCCTGTAGAGTGTCTAATTAATCAGACCATAAAATTTAGCTTCCATTGATAGGACATATTCTACCAATTCATCTTCTAATTTTGTCTTTTTTACTAAAAAAATGCAAAGTATTTCTTGGTACATGAAAGATTTCATATATTCAGCATTCTACGCCTTACATTTCTTAACTTTTTCTATTGCACTTTAAGAGGAATATAAAAACTATAATTTCATTTATGCTCTTAATATGAGCTAGCCAATATTTGTAACTCAATACTAATTCATATTGGAATATAACCTATGAAACTTCAGAGTATCAATGAAATAAAAAATGTAATGAGAATAAGATTTCGCTAAAAATAATGAAAAGCTAGCTTTCATTAACTATTAATGCAATGTTTTCAGTTGGCAACGAAATAATTAATGATCAAAAGTAGTATGGCGCTTACCATAGTGTCATATATTTCTATATTACTTTAGTGTTCTCATCGCTCCGTTTCCAGCTGCTGTCAGTAAATAGCAAAGTAGTTAATAACAAAAATATTGCGATAGTCCATATTACATTACTAGCTTATAATTATAAATTCTGCTAAGATTAATACTCTCATTATTCGACAGTACACTGTTAAAAACACTACCATCTTAAGGAAGTCGGGGATTATGGATCTTGGGGTCATGTTCGGCTCCAGATTGGAGTTTACGGACCACATCACTGCGGTATGTGCTTCAGCATCTCGAGCTCTGGGTTTTCTGGTGCGTTCCTGTCGGTATTTCAATAATATTGATACTCTAAATACTATTTATTATGTATTTGTTCGCACTAAGCTGGAATATGCCTCTGTGGTGTGGTATCTTCGCTATATTTATCAGCGTCTTTTTCTGGAGAGAATCCAGAAAAGATTTTTGAAATATTTATCCTATCGTCTTGATGGTACATACCCACTGTGGGAAGTAGATTGTGAGGGCTTACTAGAAAGGCATAATCCTTGTCTTGCCGAAAGGACGTTGCAAGCGCCAAGTTCCGTATTAAGTTTGTTAATAGTGGTGTAGATGCCCCATCATTGTTGGCTCAGGTTTGTTTACTGGTACCACCTCATGCCACTAGATCTCGCGACTCGCTAGTTGCTCCGACTACTAGGACTAATGTTCTCCTGGCGGCATCGCTAGCTCATATGTGCAGGAACGCTAACAGGATGTGTCCTGATCCCTTTATTAGTCCCTGGAATTGAGCGTTGGTCCACTTCGGCTTCCATTTTTCATTATTTTATAATTATATATTTAAATTTGTACGTATTAACTATGTCTTATGTATGTTTTAGTTTGCTTATATATCTAATTAAAATTTTCCTTTTGCTTTACTGTACTTACTGTATTGGATTTGTCCTATAAATGACTTGTTCTGTTGGACAATAAAAAATATTATTATTATTATTATTATTATATCTACATTATATATATTAACATTAATAATTAAAAGTAATTTATAAATTCTTCTTTGCAGTAAAAAGTGACAGAATTTGTAGACAGAAGTTAGTAAGCAAAATATTCGGCCAAACCTAAATTCTGATAAAATCAAATAAATTATACAATGACACGAGTAAAACACTAACATTTGAATGTTTATTGGTAATAAAGTTTTCCGATTTTTCCCATCCACAGAATTGACTGCTTTTGTATTAGGAACATGGATATTTTCTGTTTTTCTTTTTTATTACACACGTAAATACATTGTTTAATTTAGATCAAAAGATAATGTCGTATTAATATATTTGAACAATTATTGCCTGATTTATGTGTTCGGTTGGGCATACAAATTATAAAATATGAATATGGATGTTATTACGTTCGGCACACGTTCCGGATGAGGTGAGTCCGGTAGAACAGTCCGGTAGGACAGTTCGGGTATGACAGGTTATTGGTTTGCGTGCTTGTGTACATGTGATATATGACCCGCGCAAAAGTACGTAATTGGAAATTGATTTTGTTCGACGTCCGTTCGTTGATGAAAATGATGCGGACCAATATAAAATAATTATAATTCTGATTTACAATGAATCATTAGTGTTAATAATTGGTAATGGCACTTTTCAAATTGCTTATAAATAAACAAATACCAATAAATTTAAAAATAATTTTATTCGACTAACTAGAGGAGATTGACCATAAACCATAATTAATGATTTTAGCTCGAGTTGATTCTGTTTAATAACAAATTGAAATATGTATATGTTCCTAATTTAGAACGATTAGGTCAACGAAAATATATATTACAGATAGCATTTATAGCCGTCTTTGATTATCAAAATTCTTTTGTTTGTTTAAATAAAATATTAGTTTTATTTAAATACGTACCCGTACTTTGCCTCTCAGTTACTGTCTAATCATCAAATCACATCCTTTCTACCAATGCTAATGTTCCATATGGAAACACTTGCACTGCTGCTTTGCTTTTCAAATATAATACTGTTACCGTTGCATTTACAAGCGTCGCCAGTGCTTGATTTCACATCAAGGATCACATCTACTTCATAGTAATCTAAATAGCATTCAAGATTAGCTCGTGAAGTAACGAATCCAAATAATTGAAACCAAATATGTGCACGACACGTTTACTTTTAGAAGGAATAGTTGCCCACCTGTTACACAATCCAACAAAATGAAGTTTCCATCCTGATACTGGAAGTAATCACAGATACTTTTTATTTGCTATTTCCAAAAATAATTGCCTTTTTCGAAATATGGGATGGTTTGATTGATATTGGTTTTAATTCTGATAAAACAAAAGCAATGAAGCGATAAAACTGTTAGATGCCAAAATTTAAATTTCATACATTAAATTAGAATCTATATATTACCTGTGACAGTAAATCATATTGACCTATAGAAAAACTAAGTATGAAGAACATCAGTGGATGATTTGTATCTATCTAAAAAAGGCAAACTTCCTCATTTGGCAGCAAAGTAGATAAACAAAGTATTCTTGCTATTTATGTCTTTGGAAGAGCAGAAGTCTAAGGCTCAGCACTGTATTATCAAAAGTTGCCCTTTATGTAATGTCTTAATCCAAGGAAAACCAAACTTTATCAATCATATTTCCACACTTATATGTCAAGCTTGTACTAACGAAGGAATTTATTATGAAGACTTTAATTGAAATGAACACTATTTTGGCTACTTGATAAGCTTTTCCTGAGATTAGAACGGAAAAACTGAAAACTGAAACATTTGATGGTCCTCAGATAAGGCAGCTTATTAAAAATCTTCAATTTACCCGATGAAGAAGATTGAATCAAATGCTCGGTGTTGATTTGTTGAAGTAGTATAAAATTTTCTTGCAGATTATAAATTAAGGTAATACATAGAATTTGTGAAAAAAATAGGTTCCAGCTTTAATGATCTTAGTTGCACATAAGCCTAAAAATTAGCTACCTCCATGACTATTATACTTAGCTCGGTTTTCAAAATTTAGTTGATTTTAGTGAAGATCAGGGGGACGGGTGCCATCGGTACAATGAAATTATGGAACATCAATATAAAAAAAAATGGGATAGCTACGTGATGGCCGACTACTGTCTGGTAGACTTCATGCTGGAAGGTCGTGTAAAAGAAAATATTGAAATAATAAGTGATGAATATGTATTTATCTACTTTGTTAAATAAATACATCATATATTTATTTCTATTGTTATTGTTGTTTAAAACGTATCTCAAAAACTAGATCTGATATCCAAAATCTGACGGCTATTTTAGATTCTGCTCCCAAAATTTACCTGTTAAAAAATCACGGGTAACGAAATCTCTACTGAACTGTGTTATACTAAACAAACTTCAAAAACCCCAACAAGATGACGTTAAATTCATGGGCATCCTGTAACACTTTCACCACAGGCAGAACCGGAGGAAAGGTCCTTTAAATATAGTCCTCTTATTATAAGTATTACTATTATTGTAAAACAAGAAATCATATCGGATTAATAGAATGAATTATGTCTTCTGACCGGGTTGCCATCTGATTATTTTCTTGCTAGTAACAGTGAAATTAAAAGTCTTTGTGTATTGTTTATCTCTTGTTTTAATTTTAGCTAATATGTTCAACAAGAATTGTATTTGTCGACATCAAATTTTTTAGAATTTATTTTACAAAGTAAACTGCCAAATATTTTAAAAAGATGATTCTTTGCTTTGTTTAATAAGTCAGAATATGCGTCAATTGATTGGTCTACACATTACTGAACATATTAACTTTTCATCGAGCTGATCCGGCACCGTTTCTAAATTATATAATTTTTTATAATTAATGTTATCTACTCGATCTAAGGATACAGAAACAATCAACGTTTTGAGTAACAACAAATGCATTCACTTAGTTCACATTTCACGTGGAAATTAATATAGGAGAATTGACGGTCCTGAATTTTTGTCAAGTGACTGTTATCGTATTCTTCCTCTTTCTCTTCGCTCACCGTTCTCAAACTGAAGATAAACGTTTTGTGGTATTCAACATCAATTAGCATGTGCTGCTTTGTGGATTGTCACTACGAAATTTTTTTTGATCATATGTAATGATTGTATTTTTGTTATTGTTTTTTCTAGTTACCTTCCCTAGTATTCGTAATAATTATTTCATTGTAATTAATATTTATGCATGCATTTACTTATGATTTTTATATGCTACCTATAACTGGTATATTTACATATACTGGCAAATATATCGTATTATTATTTTTACTATTATTATTATTTTGACTTTTTGTCACATTTCCTCATCCTCATACGAATTATGTTGTTATTATTATTGTTAATATTATTTTCAGCCGGAAAATATTAAGTTTAGTGACCGATAGTAAATTTCAAGTGTTTATAAAAAATGTTGGCATATAAAGCGATTTTAAAGCCAATATAGTCCTATGAAATTCAATTCTGAGGGTCTGCTTCAATTTCTAATATCGCAGTACTCGAAAAATTTCAAACCAAAATGCATCAGATAATCATCCACACAGCACTCTTGGATTCGTCCCAAATAATGTAATTGCATATCATAAAAGTTCCGTAAGTGAAGAACTAAATCAGTTATTATTTAAACTACATATATCAGATGACTTAATAACCTAAACAAAATGTTGCTAGAGATTTTTTCGTAAGATTTTACCCTTAGATTGTATGTACATTTGGTGTCTCTACATGTGTAAATTTAGTATCTCCAATGTAATTAAACTAAGTAATTCTATGTAAGAAGGAAATAGTTTAGCCTGATTACTTCCCTTGAGTCCCTAATTATTTTATTAAAATATGTGCTTTGCTTCACTGCGAAATAAATTATAAAAATAATAAAAGAAATATGTAACCTTCGAGGTCGCGTGACTTTAAATTGATATTATTTAAACTTTCAAAGGCACTTTATGCAATAAGTTTAATTTGATTAGAAGTAACATAGCATTTTAGAGCTTAAGACCATAGCCGCTTTAATTTTTTACGTATCCTGTATACAGAGTAACCCAATAAAATTTATACACGCTCTCTTTGCTAATAACTCTGGAGTAAATGTAAATAAAATTATCATTTTCGTAGAAATTGAGCTCAATGTTGTTAATTGATAATGGCGCTTGTCTTGCGTTTTCCATGTAAAGCAAACAACAAAAGGCGGTTTTGAAATAGTGTTTTAAGTTTGAAAATACGTATAGAGTCATTGGTGGAATGAATTTCGAATAGAGCTACCGAATCTAATAACTTCGCGTATTCTGGACAAATTCAGAACTTATGACACTATTTAGAATATGCGCAAATGACGTTTCAGACAATCTGTAACAATATCTCTATAACTGTATTACAATTTACACAATCAACAGAGAAGTCAAATCAAGTTTTCAGCAAATTTGAAAGAGTGTAAAATGGAAGGTATACATTCCAAAGATGCTGCGAGCAATCAATGAGAAGGTTTCTATAGATTCAGTTAGTACTGACAATTGATTGTGTATGGTTTGAAAACATGGTGCGCGAGTTACAGTTTTGTATGAAAATGCACAATTCAAATAGAATGGTATCGTCAATTTGCGGGGTCTTAATGTATTCTGTGGTTTATCCTCTTGAGAATTAATTGAGTCGTTTTTCTTTGAGGATATAGTTATCGGCTTGGTGTGTCTCAATATGTTTTAGACTGCACTAAGATGATGATGTCATATCTAATTTCTCTCAGGATGTCGGGGCATATCCTAATGAAATTCTACCTAGACGATGAATAAGTCTAAGTCGAGTTCTCAGCACGGCCTAATACGATTTGTACCTAAAGCAGAACAAAAATGACGTTATTTATCGAATCATTGATATCATTTTTCCATTTCCTTTATATCTTGGTGAAATCTTTCCCCTTGTTCCTCGATGACAGTATCAAGAGTGTCTAGAAAGTAGTCTAGGTGTGAGTGGAGAAAATGTACTTTTAGGCTCACGTTACAGCCTAATTCTTGAAGCTTTCTAACATTTCAGTTACAATTGCCTTATAGTCAGAATCCTTTTTGTTTCCAAGGAATACGGTTACAACAAATTTAAAAGATACCTATGCTGCTTTTTCTCTTTTTTTGTCTCGAAGTTGTCATCCTTCATAAGTTTTCGGGTGTCAGGTTCAACTCTCAACTTCGCCTCAGACAAATCAGAAAGTTGATGACAAAGATATCGAAAGTATTCACCTTGCTTTGATAAAGTACCAACGAATTACTTCATCAGACCCAATTTGATGTGAAGTGGAGCAAGCAAAACTTTTTTGGATCTAAAATATTCTCTGTACCGATCTCAGAGGTTTTTCTTAGCGGCCGCTCTTTTTTAATTTAATGGTGTTTTCTATCGCGGCTATCTCATTCACGAAGAAAACATGCATACTTAGTGTATCTCCTCTACTGACCAAGCAAGAGTGAAATGATTTTTAAATCGTCACAAATAGTGCATTTATGACTTAAATAGCTAAATTTTTTGATGACCACTTCAAGGTTTTTTATATTTCCCTTAAGTGAACCGAATGACCAATAGGTACTGAAGCATACTTATTATCATTGTGTAGAAGAACTGCCATAAGCTTCTTTTTGAGGAGCTAATCTTCAATCTTCCGATAGGTACTCAACATTGAAACATGCCATTACTCCAGGGACGTTGTTACAATAAACTAGGTCACCTTCTTGAGAAAAATAAGAGACGAAATCCCTTTTTCTATAACGATACTACCAAAAAGACCTACCAGAAGCCAACATTTTTTTTCGTAATTTGAAGGGTCTAAGTCTTTAACCAAATCATTCAATTCAGACTGAGTGAAAGGTATAGGTTCGCTTGTAAGAGGATCATAAATGTCACTGACCTCACTGTCTTCTTCACCAGCACACAGTTAATACAATACGCTTGTCTCATCTAAAACGTTATCCAGACTAACTGGTAGAGAAGGTACTGATATACGAGGCCCATGTGGAAGGGGGCTGATGGCATATTGAGATAAGATATCTCCTCTTTATTTTTTAAGTTGCAACTTTGCACGTTGCAGGAACAAAAATACAGTCTTCGCTGTGAAACAAATGTTTGACAGCTACTCAGTGTTGCCACCCGACCAAATTAATATTTTCCACGGCCTATCTAAGTTTAATTCTAATTATTAAGATTAACCACTATATTGCTTACTTGCTTAAAATGCCTAGTTGTCGATAATTTCAAGTGAAATTTGTTACTAAACTTTATTACTTTTTCCGTAATCCGCGTACAAAAAGCTATAAAAATCACTGATTATATTTTAAACAATTTCTTTATCGCAGACCAGTGATATATTATGAAAAATTGAAATTACAAGATTTATGTCAAAATAAGTTTTCAAGAAAGACAGATCAGTTTCCCGAGAATACAATACAGCGTGTTCCAAAAAGAATATACGTATTATTATTTAATAGCCGCTAGATGTCAGTTGTCTTCTGTTTTTCTTGGTAAGCGTCATATATTTAAAATAGCTACTCTGCAGCAGAAATCATTTTGTGTTCTCGAGTTTGCGAAGTGCAATTCCGTGATTACAGTGCAAAGACGTTTCAGGTTGAGGTACCAAAGTGACCCTCCGAATTGGCAGAAAATGCGCAGATGGTATCCACAGTTTGTAGATATAGGATGTGTATGTAAAGAAAAGAGTCCCTGCCTCCTTCGTGTTTCTGAAGAAAATGTTGCACCAATTCAAACTGCTTTCCAACGTAATCCTTCAAAATCAACTCGTCATGCCAGTCGGGAGTTACAACTGCCTACAACAAGAATTTGGCGTGTTTTGAGACGTCGGTTGGTTATGAAGCCGTACAAGTTACAGTTGTTACAAGCTCTGCGTCCTGATGACAAACGGAAACGTGTGGCATTTTGTAACGAGATTCATAATTGACAATGATAACACTTTCGCACACGTGTTCAGTGATAAAGCGACCTTCCATGTTAGTAGTCTGGTAAACAAACACAATGTTCGAATTTGGGGTCTACAGAACCCACATACAGCCATTGAACATATACGAGATTCGCCTAAAATCAATGTGTTTTGTGCGACATCCTGATCATCTGTTTACGGCCCAATCTTCTTTGATGGAAACGTGGTTAACGGTCAGCAGTATCTCGCTATGTTACAAAACTGGCTGTTTCCGAAGCTGCACGAAGCCAACTTCATTTTTCAACAAGACGGGGCGCCCCTCACTGGTGTCGCCAAGTGCGTGAATATCTGAATGAAACTCTACCGAACCGTTGGATTGGTCGTCAAGGAGCTGGCGACTTAGCATGTCTCAGCTGGGCTCCACGGTCACCGGATTTGACACCCTGTGACTTCTTCCTGTGGGGTTTCGTTAAAGATAACGCTTATGTACCATCACTCCCACAGAACCTGGAAGAGTTGAAGAACCGGATCCGTACTGCCATAACATCAGTGACGAAGGACATGCTTGCCGTAGTATGGGAGAAATTTTAGTATCAATGTGATATTGTGCGTGTGGCTGATGAAGGACATATTAAATTTTTGTAATCTGAACTTGAGAGGTTCGTAAATATGTGTATAAAGTTTCATATTCGTATGTATTCGAAGTACGTACGAGGATACCTTGACAAGTAGTGAGAATGACACATAGGTGGCGCTCTAATTGCTAAAACAAATGCATTGTAATTTAGGTTGCCTATTCCGATATTCCGATATTTAGATAAATCGGTTGATTAGTTTATTTTTGATTGAAAAAGAAGCAACACGTCGTTTTGTTAAAATGGAAAAATCAGAGTATCGTGCGGTGATTAAATACTTCGTAATTAAGGGTATGAAAGCTACCGACATAAAAGATGAGTTACGGGAAACATTAGGTGAATCAGCCCCATCATCCGCCACAATAAGTAGATGGGTAAATGAATTTAAACGTGATAGAACAAGCTGTGTTAATGAAGCGCGCTCTAGGGCACCCAAAATCGTAACTTCTAAGGAAATGATTATAAAAATCCATAATATTATTACGTAAGATCGACGGCTCAAAGTGGGAGAAATAGCAGACATGGCAAGCATTTCAACAGAACGCGTACACCACATTTTAACGAAAGAATTGGGCCTTTCCAAGCTTTCCGCAAGATGGGTCGGCACCCATCTTACCGATGGGTGCCGCGATTGCTTTCGACTGATCAAAAGTTTACTCGTTTGCGCATTTCCAATGAGTGTTTGGACCTTTATAAGCGGAATCTGGTTGATTTTTATAGGCGATTTGTTACTTGCGATAAAACTTGAATACACTACAGTACACCCGAAACTCAAGAACAGTCGAAATAATGGTTAGAACGTGGTTCTGCACCTCCAAAGTAAGCGAAAACCACTTTATCGGCAAACAAGGTGATGGCATCAATTTTTTGGGATTCAAAGGGCATTTTGCTCATTGATTACTTCCAGAAAGGTACCACAATAAACGGACAATATTATGCAGAACTTCTACAAAAACTAAATGTTGAGATTCGTGCTAAACGGCCAGGAATGGCAAAGAAAAAGATTCTGTTTCACTAAGACAACGCTCCCTCGCATACCAGCACAGTTGCGATGTCCAAAATCCACGAGTTGCATTTCCAATTAGTGCCGCAGGCGTCTTATTCGCCGGATATAGCCCCTTCCGACTTCCACCTTTCTCCAAAATTGAAAACGGCACTAGGTGGAAAGAAATTTTCGTCTAACGACCAGCTTATCATCTTCGTAAATGAGTATTTTGCAAACCTTCAGGAATCGCATTTTAGATATGGCATTAGGGCATTGGAGCACCGTTGGAATAAATGTATTGCTCTTTTAGGAGAACATATTGAAAAATAAAAATTATTTTGTTTTTAAAAAATTCGTTTTTGTTTTCCATTCTCACTACTTGTCAAACTACCCTCGTATATTCTTTTTGGATCGCCCGTTATAAGTTTTCATAGCCGGCATGATGAAGATTAATCTATTATTTAAGTTGGAAACAAAGTTAACATACCAGTTTTTCAGAATATAATCATAAACAACACAAAAATAAATAAAAATAACGCTTTATTTTATCTCATAAGTAAATACATAAATGCTTTACACGTTGGAAATCAAGTCGTTACAGTGATCATATTCAGTCAACAGGAACTTCTGGCAAAATGTTTGCTGCCCGGAAACTATTTGTTGGTTAATCTCTTTCTTTTAATTTACCAACCTCCTTAAACGTATCCTTTGCTTATCTACTCGAAAATACATTTACCGTTCTATTTATTCAAATTGGATACAGTCGTCATATTTACTATTATATATTATAGTTTATCGTCTAAAACAAACCCTAAAGTAAGCTTGCGCTACTCTCGATTATGCAGTATACAAGCTTCTTTTCCTTCTCAAGACTTTCTTTCACATATCGATGTGATTCTTATATTATATAATATTTAAATAATAACGGTAATCCTAAGCCACTTAAATTTAAAATAACGACATATAACATTTCATGTTTCAACACAGATGTTCACTCCAAAATCATAGCGAAAACTATATTTTCGTTCCTCGAAAAATATTGTAATTAACATTTTAAAAATGAAATGCTTTAACATTGAAAATTAACTGCAACTACAGCGCTACCATTCCCAATGTGAAACGCTAAAAATTACCCTCAAATTTCCCCTTTATTCATGCATAAATATCTAAAATAATCGAACGATATTATTTAACGAAGACTTTGTGACTTTTAGCCTTCCCTTATTCTCATAAGATCGATAATTCCGGACAAAGAATGCCCTCTTTAGAACAGCTCTGCAGTATTTATAAGTTGCAAGCACGGAAAATAAAATAGAAAAAGAAGATTGGATAGAAGTTTATCCTGTGCGTGCGTGTGTGTATGTGTATAAGTCTGGAATAGTGTCTATTCATCATCAATTTAGAAGTCTTGTAAGAAGTTTGGGAAATACAAAAAATGAATTTATATTTGGAGCACAATCATAACCCTAAATTATATTTGCGAAAACGAAGGAGAATTTATATTCGTTATAAATTTACCAGACTTTTTTTTCAAAGAAAAGCAGAATTAGAGATAATAGGGTTTTGATAGCTCTGAGTAATATTTTCTTTACATAACACAATTAAATGATAATAAGCGTACTAAATTCATACAAAAATCACACGTTTACCTGATATAATAAATAAAAATGTATAAATAACAATATTGAATGTATGCAAACTACTTTTACTTAAATGGGTGGTATCTTAGATTATAGAGAACGAAATGTCTTGCAATTATTACAGATTATTTGTGAAGGTTGACACTTCTTAATAAATGTATAATTTCATAACGTTATTAAGATATGACACATTTAAATAACGATGATTTTCAAACCTCGGCAGAAAAATGAATAGTAAACAAAAGATCAACTTGAACTTCTGTGTTAAAAATAATAAAAGTGATATAGAAATGCCTAAAATGCTTAAAGTCACTTATAGAGATATTTTTTTACGTCTCGAACAGCAGTTCCTGAATGGCATCAACGATTGAGAGGAAACAAAAACGATGATCATAATGACGAGTATCCAGGCCGATCAGTTGAAACGATTTGTTGTAGATTATCCACAAAGAACTAAATGGTACGATAGTTAATACGGAACAATACCTTGACATATCAAAGCATTTCATAGATCATATTGATAGATGGCAATTGATACAGGATAATGCAGCTTGTTATTGTTCATCAGTTGTCTTTGATACGCCAAGAAAAATTTGCTGACTCCAACATTGCCTTTATACACCAGATGTGACCTCATACGATTATTTCTTATTCTCTAAGTTCCAATAAAAGAAAGAAATAATAATCACCGGGATTCTTTCGTTTCCGTTTCAAAATAAATGACAAAATATAAAAAGTTTATTCCTTAAAACGTTAAGCGAGAAAGATCAACAGGAAAGTCATGTAATCTTAAATAGTAAAAACTTCTATTGGGCATATGATGGGTTTATAAAGAATTTTAAACTATCCACTATTACGACCAAACTAAATGATTAATAAATATTGCCCCCAAGTTGATAATTTGATAAATTGATTGATTATGACCACATAAATAATGAAAGTTCGAAACCGAAGGATTTATTATAAGCATTCAGAACGAAATAGAAAATTAATATCGTATTCAAATATTCTCAAAACCTGATTATTACAGGTAAAAAAGCTTTCCGTAAAAACAAAAATTATATCTAAAAAAAGAAATATGGCATTTGATTTCTTGTATTTAGTTATACCTTATAAATGTATAACATTGTATTTGACTTAAATAAAATATCAAGTGAAGTCCGAACTTTCTTGAAATAAAAACAAAAGCTAACTATTTTGGTAAAATTAATTTATTTTATTCAAAGCAATCGCCTTCGGTTTCACTACAACGTTTTGCACGGTCAATTAACATGTCAAATGAATTTTTAAGTTAATGTTTAGAGATGCCCTTCAAGATCGCTGTCGACGCCTTTTTAATGGCTTCGACATCCGCATAACGCTGTACTTATTGGCAAATGTAGTATGGAGAAGAGATAGGAATCACAGCAGCCAAATACGGTGAACGACAATAAAAAAGGCTACATCGCGTTTATTAGCCAATTTATATTCGATTTAAGATTAACAATGATGAATGAATGCACCATTTTGCTTTTTACAGAATCAGTATTCGAAGAGAAAATTACCTAGTCGGACAACCTTACGAAAATATGGAACATCAGTGCGGATGAAATTAAAGAAATTATATTCTTAATATCATAGTACCTACAATGAAACCACTTAAACCATTAGTTTCAATTTTACTAGCTAGTAAAACGCTACAAAAATATTCTGCTGAAGTAATTGCGAAGGAGATGCTAAACACAATAACAAAAATTGAAATTTCAAGAACTAACTCTTAATGTTTATGACTGATGATGGAACCGCAAACATGTTTTCTGTAGACCTGTCTCTCAAACAAGATTCTGGTACTTGTTTCCTTGTTATATGTCTACACGTACGGGACGGATTAATAAAAATTATTTCAATTATGAAAGTATTTCATTATTATATGTTGAACGGTCGTTCTCTGTATATAACATTTATTCCTCATGACGAACAGTTACATAAAGAAATTATTTTGACACACTTGATGCTGCGAATACCAAATCGATCTTATCCACTTTATGCATCTGAACACTGAAAACATTGCCTAAAAGTATTTATTTACATTGCATTTTTTAGTACTAGCTACTGACCGAATGCTTGCAATATTGCTTACCATTAAATTGGTCTTATTTTCATTTCCGGTTTTCTACGATTTGTTTTTACCTTTAAATTATTAGCGACTTTATAGAAGCATCGATATAACGTAGGTGTTGTGCAACTTAGTTAAAATTTGTGTGAATTTTACATGCGTCACCTTATGATAAAAACGCTTTAAGTAGAATTACCTATGAAATAGTATTTAATGGATGGGAATATGAGTAATATATATATATATATATATGTATATAGTATGAATGTTGCAGTTTAAATTCGCATATGGTAAAGCAGTTTGTCAACGACCAAGGATTGATTTCACGAAATTTAGACGTTCTATTGAAAGGGACCTTTAATATTGGTCGTCATCGAGAACCATCTACTCAGATCAATGTGGCCGCATCTGACGAAGTCCAAGCTCTATTATTTGCAACTTGCAACCAAAATCAACGTGACCTTATCGACGAAGTCCGCCCAACAATTTAATAAATCATGCATTTACACTTCCTTATTTATATTTAACTGTTATATAGTATTTTTCTTTGTATATCAAATCATATACTACATTCTAATATTTAAAATTTTCAATAGTATAAATTTTTACACATTTTCTTCATCAGTACGTGTTTATTTATAATAATAAATTTTACAAATATTTCTTCCAAAATTGAAACCATATAGCATATATAAAATGCTGAAACAAGCTTGTATGGTACACAAATATACATTATGGTAAATAAAATTACAAGTACTAAACAGGGATCATGCTTCATACCGACGATGGCCGTCGCAGAGATTTAAAAAACCAGTACGAAGGAATAAATAGGTAACGGCGAGGTACTCCAACAGAAGAGAGTTATTAAAAAGCAATTAGTATTCGAAAAGTTCCATTTACCATCTTTTATTAGCTTTAATACTATATAGTAATTAACTTTATAAAATATTAAAGAAGAGAATAATAATAAACCAAAAAACACTTTTATTACTACTCATTTTAATCTCTCTCATCTTATTCACGTTGACATCATATTGCTAGCCTTGTAACTAATCGAAGACTAATTAATAACAGGGAAGCTCAGTCAACACGTTATTCTTCTTCAAACAAGAATATTTAAAAGTTACCCTATCGATAATCTATCTCCCGAAAAAATTACGGTTCGATGAATACTTTAATTGTTTGTCAAGATGTGAATTAATAATTCATGAGTAGACGGAACGGCGCGTGCTATCACTGCTATCTGGAAATAGACTTCCCTTCTCCAAATCAATATAAAACACGCCGTTGTATAATACCAAAATCGAAAAAGAAACAATCAATTCCTGGTGCGGAGACATACGTATTATTCGCAGGATCCGACACAACCACTATTCCTTTGATCTCTCAACGAATACGACCCTTTAACTGTTGTAAATATTTGAGATGGAATTGTTAGAATGTATATATCGAAAAAATAAATACGATATCAATAGACTGGCTTTCTGTATTATGCTTTAATAGGTATTGTAACACAAAAATAAAGAAGACGTTTCAGAAATAGGTAAGACAATAGTAAAGAATTCGAAAGTATTTGTCAATTTAGAAAATAAACATTTTTGCCTTATACATACGTAGTACATATGTATATACATATATAACGATCTCTTCTAAACCTTGCAACAAATTTTTTTTTAAGTGATTTATATAAATATACTTATTAAGTTATATTAACTGATGTAACATACAAAATAACTTCAGTACATCCAAGTAAAATGAAAAAGGAAAGTAGATAATCTTTAAAAATTTTAACAATTTCTGACCTTAATGCTAGATTTAATGTGCTGAGTAAATTATGAATTCAACGAAGCAAATGCTGTTCCCTTATGAATTTTGCCTGATAAGAATGCTTTTTTGGCCGCGAAACATTTCGAACTGATAAAATGAGTATCTCCATTTAAAACGTGATGTAAATGTATATTAATTATAAAATTATCGCCAGAAATAAACTGTGGAAAACTTTGAAGATTTTTAAACCCCGTCCGTATTTAATAAAAATCATACAATAGTTGTATAGACACTAGGGCTTACAGAAAGCAAGATAATCAATTTTCACGACCTATACATACTATAAAGTGTCTGAGACAAGAGTGCAAAATATCATCACTGTTTTTTAATATACATATATACATATATAGGGACGTAGTACTCAAGAATTGGACATATAGTTACACAGGAATGGAAACATATATCAATGAAAAATATTTATATACACTTATATTTGTCCAAGATGCATGTAATTTAGAATTTATGCTAAGAAGACTACCATATATGATAAATATGCAAAATGCTGTTTGTAGATAAGCTTGAATGAGACAGATTATTTGGTAGCCAACTCCAATGCAAAGTTTGTCCTATATCAAACGAACAACTAAGTTTAAATAACTTGGTGTTACCACTAATGAAATTGGCAGACGGAAAATCAGCTAGAAAGTGTAAAGAACTAGAACAAAAGCCACAAAAATATAGAAATATGACTAATACGTTTATCCTATTGGACACCGGTAGAAAGGAATAAGAGGAGTTCACCTCGAAAATCTTGGATCGAGGGAGTAAGAACAGCAATGACGCAAAGTAATGAAGGAAAACATGGTTTAGGGCAGAGAGGCATAGAGGTTAGGTGTGAAAAAATGAAAAAGTGTTGTATGATTATGTTTATTAAATAACCTATATTGCTATTATTTATATGAGGATAGATAGATGCTTTATTCATTGTGAATATGTTAAACAAAAACGTTAAATACAAAGAAAATTAAGTTATTTTTTCTTAATACATATGTTTATGCATTCATAAACATCTTTATTTGCTTCAATTACTGCGTATTAAATGTTATATGTTATTATTGTGTTATGTAATATAAATCAATACATGTTGGTATGTTCTACTTTACACTATTATTTGTAAAAGAACTTAACAATGAGATTCTGCTTCACAGATTTGAGAACCGCGTTTAAACTCAATAGATATACTGGTAGTTTATACATACATGGAATTAGATCGAAAGAGAATCCTTACTTTTAATCACTCGTACATTGTTATGATATTCAAAATTGATCATAAAATGCATTTTATTGTTAATATCAAAATGAACAACTTCAAAACTTTTAAAAAAATTATTAAACATACAATACTCAATATATGCAATTAAACAATAGCTATTTTTAATTTTTCTTTAATATATCCTTTCAAATATTCAATATAAAAAATTCCCATTTATGTCAATTACTTAAATGTTTATAATATAATACTGATTTAAGGGTTTATACATATATTTAGCACGATTTTAAAATTAATAATTGTTCTGGATTCTTAACACTTCGATCTACTAGACTTTTTTTATTAATTGAATAGTTTATATTCGTGGTAAGTATTACTTACATTTGACTTTTACAATCTCAAATATCATTGCTGATGTATTTATTATTTTTCAGATATCTTGCAGCATGGTATCTATACAAACACTATATTAGGAATGACTCGTATTTTCAGCGTCTGCTTTATATATATCTAAATAAGAGATGGGATTTGTCAAAAATACTCTGGGTACAAATTACATGACAATAGAATAATTCTTAAAATTATAAAAAATTAATATAATGGACTTTTATTTCTTTTTGAATAAGAAATTGGATATCAATTCTCCGAATTTCATTAGGTACAAGAGTTTCCTAATTTAAATCAATCAAACAAAACAGTATGAAATTTCATTTACCAAATATAAAAATTGCGTTTGGAATCTCAAAATTTCTCATATCAAAGCATTATACTCTGGTATATTCGTCTTTAATTTCATAATAGGAATTTTACATTTGCCGAAAACGTCCTAGAAAATTCTGAATAGTAGATATATTAGATATAATTGATATTTTTATTTGTTTGATTTAAGTTATGCCTTTTTTAATACTGATTTATCTCTCTAAAATCAGTTCTCCATTATAACGATACTTTTCTGCAATGACTAATGCTTACTTTTGAATTTCTATACTTAAATACATTAACTCTTCCAACACTAGTCGAAAACTTTATAATAAACCTTCTATTTATTTATTGACATCAACATACTGTTATTATGCATATATATATGGTTATGTTTATATATGTATGTATGTATATGTATAGGTTTGATTCTAGGAATATATTTTATAGAGATTATTTTTTATGCTCATGGATTTTATGTATTACCATACATAAGAACACAATAAAATATTTCAAAAACAATGTACAATATTTACAAAATATATATAAATAATACATGGTTTAAATGTTTTGAATTTATGAAAATTTAAATGTATATCTATAAATATGTTATGTGATAAAATTATTAGTGTTTAGCAGTAATTACTTAGGATTAATTTAAATTTATTGCATTGCATTGTAATTATATCAATATTGACATTTCAAACGACATGCACTATATGTATACGAGGTTCATTGAATTTGATTCAAATGCTTATTAAATCAGTGATTAAAGTAATTAATTCTTCTCACATGTTTTAAAACATGACAATATATACATACATACAAACATACATACATACACACACACATATACAGTGTGTACCAGCCAAATGGAATAAATTCGATAATAATTAAATGGAAGGGTGTTCGAAAAAACGCTCGGACACGACGATTGGGATTTTTAGTTGCGAATTTTTTTAAATAAAAGGTTTATATACAGGGTGTGTCATGTAAAAGTGGTCAATACCAACTTTCTTATTTTAAATACAACACCCTGTCAAATATTAAATTTTTGGATTCTTTAGAAAATTCCAGACATATTTCATGTACAATGTCCTATACCTATCTTCGACTGTTTCAGAAGTAATAAATGTTTTCAGATTAATTTGAAAAATTTTTGATAATGTAAAAAATAACAAGAAAAACATTAACGTCACTGTAGGAGATGTTCAAAATGTTCGCCGCAAACGTCTTGACAACATCCTAATCTTAAATAAAAATTTTTTCTAACGTTGCTCAACATCTCAGGTGTGACCGATCTAATCGCAACTATTATTCGTCTTCTTAAGTCAGCTAAGTCGAGGGGTTTAGTTTTGTATACTATACTCTTGACATATCCCCATAAGAAGAAGTCTAATGGCATTAGATCAGGGGATCGTGCAGGCCATCCCATCCATCCTCGTCTACCTAGCCACCGATTCGGGAATATTTGGTTGAGGTACTGCCGGACATTGATTTGGTAATGGGGTGGCGCTCCATCTTGCTGGAACCACATCGTATTTGCTGGAACTTGTGGGTTTGCTAGATCAGGATATAAGTTTGTCAAAGCTGGCACGAGATTATTTTGAAGCAATGCTAAATAATTGTCGCCATTCAAATTTCCATCAATGAAAAAAGGAACTACGATATGATCTCCAACAATTCCTGCCCAAACAATAACCTTCTCAGGGTATTGCGTATGTTCTTCCCTCATCTAGTGAGGATTTTCCCTGAACCAATAGCGGCAATTTTGACGATTAGTATGACCGTGAAGAGTAAAGGTACACTCATCAGAAAATAAAATATGTTCTAATTGGATCAGATTGTTATCTAACATTGTCATCATTTGTTCACAAAAGTACGTTCTCCTATCAAAGTCGTCGTCCATGAGCTCCTGAGTTGGTATAATTTTATAGGGATGCAATTTATTTTCTTTTAATGTGCGAGTAATCGATGAATGACAAACATCGAGCATTGACGCTGCTTGTCTACTAGAAGTATGCGGGTTTTCTTCAAACTCAAGCACAATATCCAGTTTGGTATCATTACTTACTGCATTCGCAGCTGCTTTTTTTATTTGCCTTACATGTCCAAACTCGCGAAACTGCTTTTCTATTTCATTTCTCATGAAATAAGTGAGCAACTTCCATTTGTGTCCGTGTGTTATCTCCATAACCAGTCATCTGCAAAATTGTTATTTTGTGCATTTCTGTTAAATGAACCATTTTGCTGAAATGTAGTTAACGAAATTCAAACAGTTATGACACTGACAACACTATGACACTGACAACACTTTGCTAAGGCAAGGTATTTTAAAACGAAATACAAGTACAATTAAAGATTTTTACTTAATAGTTCGGTAAACAAACTATTATGTGAAAATCTTATTTTAATTGTAAACAAAATTATTAATCTGAAAACATTTAATATTTCCGAAACAGTCGAAGATAGGTATAGGACATTGTACATGAAATATGTCTAGAATTTTCTAAAGAATCCAAAAATTTAATATTTGACAGGGTGTTGTATTTAAAATAAAAAGTTGGTATTGACCACTTTTACATGACACACCCTGTATATAAACTGTTTATTTAAAAAAATACGCAACTAAAAATCCCAATCGACGTGTCCGAGCGTTTTTTCGAATACCCTTCCATTTAATTATTATCGAATTTATTCAATTTGGCTGATACACACTGTATATATATAGTTCAAATCAGGAATGTTTTCTGAAATCACTGTCGCAGAAATAAGAAGTCGACAGGAAGTGAGGATGTCAAATTGAATACTATATTTATATTGCCGTCAGATGCGATAATAATGTAAATAACAAATATGAAAGCTGCCTACGTAAGTTACCTAAGTGTAAACTTACAAGGATAGTGAAATAAATATGATAAATTAACTGTTAGAACAACAAAAAATAACAGCCGTAAAGTACAAAGAATATAATAATAACGAAACCGTACAAATTTCATAAGTCAAAAGTCAACACGCAATTTTATCTGAATTATACGTGACGCATGTGTGCATAATTCACAAGCTCTGTGCATACGTCTGTTTCTAGTTTTTCAGGATAATTTGCCGTAGCGCGTCACTCTATTAGAAAAACGTTTGCACGTTTCTTCAAGACATGTGTCTACCGATAAAC